>UELU01143201.1:0-25793 GCA_900490025.1 Megastigmus dorsalis | reverse complement strand
GGGGGGGGGGGGGGGGTTGGAGGAGGGTTATACAGCGGCGGGTAACAAACAAGCCGCGAGCGGAAAGTTACGGGTGACTTCGGTGTACGCGGCAGCGGCAGGCAGCGCGAAACGGCGAAGTTAAATCCCGCGGGTGGGGTGGAGAGGGTGAGGGGTGAGGGGGAGTAGGGGCACAGGGGGTGTATAAACGACGTTCGAGGAGCGCGATCCTTTTTCCCCTCTTCTTCCGCTGCGAATTGGATAACTTAGTCGCTAGAAACTGGGATTAAACGCGCTACATTGCGTCCAACGCGCGCCCAAGTACACACAGGAGGAGCTATACGAGCCACCCGCACGGAGCGTGTACGGGAGAGAGGAAAATTTCGGGCTCGCGCGCGCGCGCGCGGTTATAACAATTGGGTGTTCGAAATTGAGGTCTGCGGGAGTGATGATTTGCAAGGCGAGAGTTGAGCGCTTGACACGAGGTAACGATCATCGAGAGATTTATTTCGGCCGCTGAAAACTGAGAGCTCGAAAGCTTGGGTAGTGCTCCGTTGACGTTGGGAAAGTTTTGGTTAATTCGGATCGATGTGCACGATAAATAGTAATATGTGAATTACACCACAGGTAAAATTGTTAAGTGCAGTGCAATGTTTTGATACGTGCCTGACAGTATATTAAAAGATTGAAACTGCGTTATAGATCATAAGTTTATTCCATCGGTTACATTAAAATTAATATACTGGTGAATGATGGTCTCATGGCAAACACAACGACTAATCGATATAATTCATCGCATCCGTATAATGACAAAAAAATCTATTCAATAAAAATAGAATTTCCATCACATATATTAAAAAAAATCAAATCTGGAGTAGACAAATTTACTAAACATTTCGTTCGACGAAAGAAAATTGGGTCAGTCCACGAAATTCGGCTATGTATACAAAAAATAAGCGACATAACAAGCAGGTCCGCAACAAACCCGCGCCATCACATTCTGGAGCTCGTTATAACGTCCGCGCGCGTTCGTACAGCCGTGAAAAATCGACGTGCCGAAATAAATAATAAACGTACTCTGATAAACCAATAGTGAGCCCGCAGCGGTGATGAGGCATTAATATTCGCCGCCACGCAGCTTCGTCCCGTGGACGCCAAAATTCACCACCACCAGATTTCACACACACACATACATTCGTACACACACATTTATGTATATAGCGGGCACGCGGCCACGTTTTCGGCCGCACACAGCACAATATCGCTTGATTTTGACAAATGTAACAATCTGTTTTTACGGCTTTCGCGGCGCGGCTCTCACTCACACACGCGTACACGAACGAATTTGCGGACGTGTCCGTGTAATCGCGGCCAACGCGACATTGATTAAGTGTTGTCTACTTTCCACGTACATATCGTGTGTGTGTGTGTGAGAGAGAGAGCGTCGGACTCATAATCGATATTAATCGAGGAAAATGCGGGAGGGTCCATTATGTCGATATATACGCTTCGGACCAACGGCGATGCTCGTTTTCTTTTCTTTGCCCCCGTGTAGCGACGGCGGCAGTTCTCGATTGATGGAAGGCCCAGCGGCTCGCGCGCGTGGGCGGATTCATGTATTCGGGATTGCCGCTGACTTATCAGGGATCGATAACTGAATAATTGGCTTTTTTTTTCTCGGTAACCTTATGCCGTGGCCGAGGAGATATTACGCTGACGTCGCTGTTTCTTCCGCAAAATCACGAAACTTTATTCTTCCGCTCGATCTGCCACTTTCACACATTTAATACTTGTTTATCCGCAACAAAGAAAAAATTATTTACCGATCCTAAATCGTCCGCGTACCTTCCCGTGCACCAAAAATCATTGAAAATGAATATCGCAAAAGCCCTGGGTAGGGTATACACACACACACATATATATATATAAGTCGAGGGCAGAACCGGCCCTATACTTCCAGTGCAAGGACTTTGCACGCGAGCCCAACTCTCGTCGCTCTTTCATTCTCCTCTCCAGTAGTATATATATATCGTAAACTATGGGCGCGCGCACACACACACACGCACACGAGTATATACCGCTGCACACGAGCTCCTCGCTTGGGTTATGGCTCGCTCCTCGAGTGTATGTAACGTGCACACTCGACGCGCTCTCTCTCTCTCGTCGGTGCACGGCCGCTGCAAAGCAAACGTTTGCAGTTGCTAATCAAGCTCGCATAATGCCGCGCCGATACATACACCAGCAAACAGCCCGAGGGCTTTTCGCTCTCCACAGCCTCTCTCTCTCTCTCTACTCTCTTACGCGCGCGTACACCATATGCCGCACGGACGCGTATAGACTATGCCACGGTGTACAGTACGATTCATAAGTATTTTTAGGGAATTCGAGCGAGCCTAGCTCGGTTGTTTTATATTTCATTTTCGACCTGCCCGCGTTAAATGAGTCGAACGTTAGGAGAGCTGCGTCCGGTGCAATATTTGTAATGAGCATTTTTAAACGCGCGAGCCGCTGTATGGCGAGAGATTGGCTTTTTTTAGGTATAGCGACGTACGGTGTGCAGCAACGAGATCGTTGTGTGTATTCGGTAATTGGGGAAACGCTGAAAGCGAATGAAATTGTATTTTTCTACTCGTTCTCGTGTGATATATCCATTTGTAATGATTGCTCAACGAATGGAAAATGACGCCAGAGATTTTTCTACATCAGCACGATTTTGTAATGCATGGTCTCGTAAACGTATCGACCTAAACATTCAAAATTTTATAAGTATATAGTCTACCTATTTAAAGCTTCATCATTTTCCATGCCGCCGCATAGCATCGGCTTAATTATAGACATTTCTCAAAGGCACCGCACCAATCAGCCCCTCGATTTAATAATTTATGCATCATAACAGCTAGCGCGACAATTCCAAACCTAATCGCCCTGCAGTTCCGCCCAAGAACTGAACATTGTGGCCCGTAAATACTTATGAGGCTGCATTGTGCGCGTCGAGTTTGCGTGCGTATACACAGGCGTCGCCCTCTATATATGCATATATGTGTGTACCCTCGTATACAGATATACACACAACCACACGGCATTTTGCAGACGGGGCAAAGCACCTCCATATACATGTATATACGGCACTGGTGGATATTCCGCAGCGCGGAGAGCGAGAGAGAGGTAGTCAACATAGGCCGCCAGCATGGTGCAACTCGCGAGTATGTACACACACACACACACATGTATATAGGGTCTGCATGCGCGCCTCCCCTGGCCAATATTTTCCTAAGGTTATGTTTGCGCGCAGTCCGATGTAGTGGCACAGATTGGATTTGAAGTTTATAAGGCGGAAATCTTACGGGGTGTACATATATACGTATATGCCCTGGAGGAGGCTGCTGATACTGAATGCGAGGGGGAGCAGTAGTTGCGCTGCACACGCGAAAACCCTATTAACGGCTGATGCTGCTTTCGTTTGGATTATCAACACTTGCGGGATACGATGGACCGGTCTCTCCTTTTTCGAGGGGCTACTCATGTTTGGTAGTTAATTTAACAATTTTCGAAATATTTCAGTGAAGAAAGATAAAAATGCAGGGTTATTTATATATACCTAATATAATGAATGAAGACTCGAATCCTTTATTGAATCGAGATCTTTCGGCGCGCCTAATTTTCAACGGACTTTTCGAGGACACGCGAGCTCTGAATGTACCTCGCAGCCGTATGTTCATCAAGCAAAGTGAACGTTATAATTTTTCAACGGTAAAAAATCGTAAAAGAGAATCCTTTAGAAGCCACGGCAGCATCGGACAGGAGTACGGAGTTGATGGATGAAACGGATTTTCGAGTCCGAGTTTAGCCGCGCGTTTGCGGGGGTCATCATCAATTATAAGGCCAAGAAACCGAGAAGAGAAGTCGTCGGTCCGCGGTAAAAAGAGGCGAGTCTTGCTCGATTCGTAATGGCCGCGATTGTATACCGTATATATCTGTCCTCCTATATACATGACGACTTGGAGCAGGCAAGAAGACTTTTTGATGAACGTTCAACTTGCACCTACTAATCCTATCTGGAATTTTGATACTAATGAATGTTTACGACTGCAGTTGGTTCATATTATATGCGTTTCGTTTGAAGTGATTGATTTCAAGTCCTAATAGATAACAAAAAAATGATATTACTTGTTAGTATTGACTTCACTTGTATAAATGGATCAAATGTTAAAAATTTGAAATAAATTTTATTGAAAAAAAAAGGAGGCAAATTTGTTTAACGTTACAGAAACCATTTGACATTCTTACAACCAGCTTGGCTTGTAAAAGTCGAAAGAAACCGTCCATCTCGAGGAACGACTTACGAGTTGTTACTAAAAGCTCATTCGTCAAGTATCAAGCGTTTCACGCGCACACTTAAAAAAAAATATATACAAGTATAACTCGAGACACCATCCGTTACCAAAAATCCTCTTTCAATGACACCTACGCCGCTGATTACGAAGCAATGAAAGCGTGAATCAAAAAAAAAGAAACGCGACTCGTTGTCCTCCAGCACGAACTTTACCATACATCCAATGGAATTTCGGTGCCCGTCTTCGTCGTCGTCGACTTCGTGTCAGCGTGAAATCCTTATGGAAGGATACTTGGGCCGCGTCTCTCCCACGGATTGTCTCGCGGCGCAGATATGCAGCATGAAGACGTCAGGCCCGCGCGCGCGCGTCAAGCCTTTTGTCGCTGGTATCGCATAAGGAACTTAATGTGGACGCGGAAAGCACTAATCGAGATGTAATTATGCGCCCGGCTGAATGCCGAAGAGCCAAGACAGGAGATTAATAAGAAGGGAAAATGAAAAGGTTGCCGCGCGGCGATATATGATGTGTGTGTGTGTGTGTGTCACGCGGTAAGACGAACGATGCTTGCCGAGAGTTTCTGTTACTCTTCTTCTTCCTTCTTTTTTTCTTTTTTTCACTCGGTAGAGAATGATCTCGGATGGCTTTGCATTCAATTATTTAATGCTGAAATGATTGGGATAATGTGATAATGTGAGCGTTGGTTGATGTAACGGTACGTAGCGGATTGATAATTAGCGCGATTCGTGCGATGTGTCATTTTAGGATTGGACGAGTTGTGAATGGTCTTCTTTTTCTTCGATAATAAAGAATGCTATTTATTCTCTAATGTGAATTATATTATATTTGTATAATTTGAATATTTACAGTTACTTATGCGTCCTTTAATATCCTACGCCTGTTTTTCTGTTTCAGGTGAGACGTCCCGGAAAACTTCGTACACGTAAGTTTTATAAAATCATCAAAAATCTTACACACCATTGTACATCATCGATAATAAAGACTCAATTCTCGTGTCTCAATAAATAAATTCTCCCACGAACACAAATTTCATAATTTAAACCAGAACGCAAAACGTCCCCGAAACGAAAGATCCCGTACTTGCACACAAGGCGTTTGCGGTCAATCGTCAAAAAAAGAAAATAAAGAATGCATCCCGTATATATATATAGCACAATTCCAAGGTTTTCGCGGGGAGCTCGTAATTATACTGGTCGCATGTATCAGACACGCAATCAGGAATGAATTATCGTGGCGCCACGCCTATGAGCTATACCGATCGCTCGCGAGAGCCGACGACGACGGGGAGAGAGAGAGAGAGAGAGAGAGAACCACAACAATGGGCTCGCATCACGCGCAGCCACCCAACTGTCGATGATGTGTGTTAATAGTCTCCCTCCCAGCGATGTCTCGCCTATAGCTGCTGATATATATATAGAGTTCGCGCGACGCCCTTTCGTTGCGCGATGCTTTCATTCGGCTTAACCGCGGGATTTTCCTATTTGCGCTTGCGAGCTGGTTGATCGTTCATGTTCTCGAGTAAAAGAATGGCGCCGAAGAAACTGATCCATTTCTGTATCGGATATTTACCGTATAGACTGGCACACCAATGGGATCGAACGACTCGCGCATCCCAACCTTTTTTTTTCCTCAACTTTGTAACCCAACGTGCACACTCCCACGCGCGCGCGCTTGTATTTTTATTAGCGCCATAAAAATGCTGTGTATAAACCGACCCTCTGTCCACGGCACGCAGTAGAGGCGCACACACACACACATATACGTGACCGTGAAAATGACATTCCGCATTAATTCAAGCATATCCGGCGACCTAAGAATCATCGCGGAAACTCTCTCTCTCTCTTCCGGCTTCGCTCGTCCTCGTGCGTGAGCTCTCCTCTCGCTCTAAGCTTTGCATCTCTCGCCAGCAGCTCGCATTATACTCGGGGGGGGGGAGCGAGCTCTTAAAACAATAATCCGTGAAAAATGGACCGGGGAGAGGGTGGCCATGGCTCTGCCAGGCTGCGATCGTTCCAAAGCCGACGATTCCGACGTCGTAACCTGGCCCAATAAACCAAATCCCCGTATATATGTATACGCAAGTGTGTAAGAAGAGAAGTGTCGCTGATGGCCTGTTTACGAGCCTCGAGGCTGAAACGTTTGCGGTGCACGGCCGTTATGCCCCGCCGCCGAAATATTCCAACACGCGTCGAGTGTGTCTTCTTTGGGGGCTGCGGATGAGTACAGCTCCCCGCGACCGATGTTTTGCCGAGGGGGAGGATATCGTACCCCCGTATAGTAGTCGAAGGACGGGGGGGATAATGTATACACTAGGAGGAATTACGTCACCGGATGTCTTGGGCTATCGGCGAACAATGCCGCGAGTTAAATAAGAGTAATTTACGCGGCTCGAGCCGCTCCCTGCGAGCGAGATGTGCCGTGTGACTGATGTGCTATTGCTGTGCGCGAGCTCGTATATATACGCTTTTTATTCCGCTATAGGTTTTTCGGAATTTCAACGGTGTAAATAATTAACGACTGTGATTAAATCTTTTTACGGGATTTGCGAATAAATTGTTTATTATACGTGCGCTGGATGTTAAAATTAATTAAATTTCCTGGCAATAAAAGGTGGAATAAATGAGCGTGCGTCGTAATTAAATTTCACAAAGGATGATACTGTCAATTAGTGTACCAAATTAAAATTAATATTTTAAAATCTGCTAAAAAATTGTGTAATTATTAGTCTCGCATATCGTTATGGATAACAATCATATATAGATTCTATAATTGCCGTTACGCTGCAACGAAATGAGCCTCGTGACATTAAAATTAGCCGATTGAAATGCACATCAAACTGATATTTACCGAAAGCAATAATAATAAATAAACTCACATATCCGTCAACGAAACTGTCACATTCCCAAAGCATAATCGCTTTTATCTTATATAAGCGTGGAGTCTAAATGTTGTAGCAAAACGAAAGTGCGCACAATTTTTCCGTCACAAATTGCACAAGGCGAAACCGGCCATTATGAAACGAACTTCTCTCGCCTCAACGTCGATCGAGAAACGTGCGTCCATAATCGACTCGTTACCCACGCGTATATACAGAAGAAAAAGTGTACGCTTTACATAATACCCAGTCGAAATTTCGGTACTCGGTATATGTACATCGTTATATACATATGTACAATATAAGCTACAGGAGAGATAAGCAGCAACAGCAACGAAGTCGGCAGCTATCTCTTGTATGAATGAGGAGCCGATCACGCGTGTGACGCGCGGATTATTAATCGCGGAATAATTTGACACCGAGGCCGAACCTCGCACACACACACGCGCACACACATAACTGTCGACCTTGCAGAGTTTAGGGGTAAAGGATCCTGTCTCTCTTCCTCTCGTCTCTCTTTCGGCTGCCGAGCCGAGTTATTGGCTCCGCAGATTTGCGCTAATGTGTCTTCCGATAGTTCATAACGCCGCTGCCGCCGTCGCGCGAAACCAGCGGAGCCGTGAACTCGTAAACCGCCACCCCGTTTGCCGCCGCTGCTGCTGCTGTCGCGTCAACGCACGACTTTCCAGGACTCGATGTGGATTCGACGTTTTTCGTGCATCCCAACGGATCCTGCGTGGGATGATGAAAAACCAAATGTGATTTACCTTTTAATTTTTGCCCTTTCATGGTCGGCTCTTGCTGCTAATTCCCATATGTATTATACCGACGAACAAATAAAATATTACATTGCTTTTTAGATGGCATAAATATTAAAAGAAAAAAATAATCATTTCTTTAAAGAATAGGAAATCAAGATAAACATACTGTTTTAACGAACTTAAGTTTAAAAAAAAAAGAAGAGCAAGACTGATCCAGGAGCTAAAGGCAACAGCGTATACACGCATAAGCAAAAGTATTCACATATATATATATGGTCTTGCTCGGCAACTTCTTTACTCCTCCCACCCTATCTTTTTGTACGCGCACAGATAGATAGAAAGAGAGATATCTGGAACGGTGCCGGACGATTCGACCCATAAAAGCCGAAATAACTCTTGCCCGTCGTCGTAGTCGTCGTGGGTGGCTCTCCTCGGCTCCTCGCATACGATGTCGTCGTCTTTTGGTCCAGCACACGACTCGTCGCCTTAGTCGTAGTCGTCGTTCCCCCGCCGGTCCACCACCAGGGACAATATCGGCCCGGTAATAAATTCGCAATTTCCTTATTACGGGTAATGCCCCGGTTGGACGAGCCGCCGCTAGCTCCTGCCTCTACAGCTTCGTCGTTATACGGCTGGAGCTGCTCAGGGGAAGGGAAAAACAGAGAGAGAGAGAGAGACCGAGCCGCGATAGATGTACGAAGGGATAAAGCGAGACGGAGAATATATAAGGGGGAGGATCGGGTGGGATCGTATAAATATCCCGGGTTCCGGTGATCCCGTGACTTCCGGTCAGCCGCAATGACTTATATACGCAGCCTCTGGCTCTGCTCTCCGGTACTTTCAGCTCTCTCTCTCTCTCTCTCTCTCTCTCTCTCTCTCTCTCTGTGTATGGAGCACACGAGGGGGATGGCCTCCAGCTCCGACCAAATATCCATCCAGCCCCTCATCCCCAACTTTTTCTCTTACGCCTCTGTACGTGTGTGTGTGGGTTCGCGTGTCTGCGTGCGAGCGAGCGAGGCTGGCAATGGAATTTGTCGGGGAGGTTTCCGCCCAACGATGACCGCTGATAAATTTACTGGACTTGGCTTTTTGGCTCGCCGCTCGCTGCTACTCCGCGCGCACGGGCGTCGCTTTTTCGATGCAATTTTTCGCGTTTTCTTCTTCTCTCGGACTCTTCTAGCGACGCGCTCTGGGCAGTAGTAGCAGCAGCAGCAGCAGCAGCAGCAGCAGCAGCAGCAGAGAGAGGGTTGAGCTCGAGGCCGCAGAGATTTATGGCTCTTAGACTTAGTTTGCGAGCGCGTATAAACATAACCCTGCTGGCCGCGGTGCGCTTTCAATGGGAACTTTGAATTGTTTGTCGGCCGCCTGCACGCGAGAGAGATTTCTCAATGTTCTTCCGATTTTTAAGCTGGACGTACGGCTTTCGCCATCTTTTCCAGTGCTCCCATTTTTGTTGAATAGTCGGGGAGCCGATGCTTTTGCCGATAATATACCGTAAATTTAAGTTCGCAAGAGATCGCCGATATGCCGAATATCAAATGTCGACCTTTGTAAATCAGTTTTGGTTGATCTAATTTAAAGAATTATCCATGAAAGTTTCGGTCTATAGGAATCGTCCCCCCTCCCACCCCGAAAGCGAACAATAGAGGCCGATTAGATTCAATTCTGGTGATCCGGGTGATTTATCCGCAAAATTTTCGGCCTCACCGAGGCGCAAAGGGGCTTGTATTCTGCTGCACGAATGAAATAAATACGCGTGCTTACGAGGAAAGAAGTTTTCAATGGGTCGCGTGTCGACTGTCTCTGCACGCGGCGTTTATTACTCCTCCGCTTGTGCTGTGTGCGTGTATTGGTCGTTGAGCCGTTTCACTTACTTTCATTAACGACCTAATACGGTCCTGTTGATACGCCGCCGCTGCTGTATGAATATATTCGCGCGAGTTCGGTATACATTTGAAGCCGAGCTCATTTGCCGGCATTACGAATGGCAAATTTTATCGCGTACGCCGATGCTGGATTTCTCGGCAAATGTGCTCTCCCTGATTAAATCGCCCCGAACCTGCAGCAACACGGCACATTTAGCTGATTAAGCATTATAATTTGCAGCTGCTGCCTCACTCGTATGTCGTTTTGGGTAAACTCACTTTTTAATTGCTAATCGCGATAATTTGCACGCGCAAAGTTCTTTTCGGCTGTTGTGCACGGTCCTATCGCAATTTACCGATATTTCAACCTTTTAATAGGATTCTAGGCTATTTCAAACTTAATAGTTGTTAATTTTAGCCTATATACCCTACTTAACTTGTCTTCGTTAATCTAATAAAGTAAATAAATATTGTTTGCTGATAATCTCTTTGTCTGCAGGAAGTAAACGCACTATGAAAGATCTTGTCGGTGAAGGAACGGACAGCTGCGAGTTCATCCAAATTCTCCGGCTTACACTGATTCCGCGTCATTGTCGCGCGGGAAATATAAGTCCCGGGACAACTTAAAAGTCATTGCTCGCGGGGCTCAACAGGTCGGGAGTTATTGAAAAATTCTCAAGTGTTCCGCTCTCCTCGCACTTTGGCATTTATGTGCGCGCGCGAACGGCTTGTACAAGCATTGGTGTACAATGGACGCGTGAAAATTCCCTCTCTCTCTCTCTCTAAGAAGCATCGGCGAGAGGGCAAAATTGCTATCGCACGCGCGCGACTCGCGCTTCGTAAATGAAAAAGGAGGAAAAAGAAAGCGCTTGGCAGCAGCAGCAGCAGCAGCAGCAGCAGCAGCTCTCGAGCGCGGAGGGAAGGCATTGGGAGTGGCTCCCGCGGCCTGTGCATATTGCATCGCAGAATCGCGGAATATAAAGGAATTATATTGAACGGGTGCTCGAGTGTCACTCGCACTGTGTGTGTGAGTGTGTGTATGGCGTTCGTCATGCAGACGCGCGACTACTTCTCTGGGTATGGCGTGTATATATATATGCATACTGGATTGAGCGCACGAGAGCTTCGCTTTTCTCTTTCTTATCGGGCTTAGGAATGTCTCTCGGGCACAATAGGCGAGAGAAAATCATTTTTGACTTACGAGCGAGCAGCTTCTTTTTTTTGCGAATGGTTATTCAGCTTTCGATTTTTAATGGGCGAAAGTGCGATTTTTCGCGGAAACATTTTAAGAGGTGCTTATCTTTAAGAGAACTTTTCTTTTGACCAAACAAAATATTTCAATTTCTTTTATTAGACTAGTACGTTTTTGTACATCGATTTATTAATAAGTGACACACGGTAGAAATATATAAAGAGAATCCATAGCTATTCGGAACTATCAGAAATTGACCAGATTTAAATATCTGAGCTTATTGAATGAAAACTGCAACTATTCCAAAACTGCCAGAGTTCCACGCATGCAAAAGTATATTTCGCATACGCAGACCTATACACCTATACATACATATAAATATATGCGATAGGACTTTTGAGGATTTTCTCAAAATGCCCCGAGGGGTTCATTTCTATAGTTAAGGGTCTTTTTCGGGGGGTTTTCGGTGTCTAACAGGTTCTGGGTAGGGGTTTTAAGGGGTTTTGGGTTATTTTACTATTTAAAAAAGAATCAGTCAAAAAAAAAGAGGAGATACAAAATTTATGCGCGGCAATTTGTATCTTCTGTCGCGGTCGCACTCATTGAAAACGGGGTCACTTGAGAAAATAATCCTCAAAAATTCAAAGTATACAATGTATATATATATGTGTGTGTGTGTGTGTGTGTGTGTGGCAATAATGCGATGCAGAGACGTGGGGGGTAAGGGGGGAGTGAGTCGCGCCGCGCGTGCGATGATCCGAGGAGCAATATATACGAGGCGAGCGAACCCCGTGGCGATACAAGGCCCTCAATTCTTTGACGCGCCCGGGACGTCGTGCGCGATATTGCTTGTCTTATTGGTGCGTGACAGACACGTTTTTTCTTTTTTTTTTGGCTTCCTCCCTTGTAGGTGGATCATGCGCATCACGTGGATATTTCACAGATGCAGGGGTGGCCGGGAATTCGATGAAGGTACTTACCTTTTTTGTTAATTGAAACGAGAGGGAAAGTAAGTTGATTATTATGAGAATTTCTCGATTGTGATACGAATAAAGAACTACGGTCATATTATAGTTGCTATGTAAATGAATGTTTACTATTTAGCCAATTTAAGGATATTATCGGTCTTACTTTCTTTTCAACTACAAAGAACAAGTATCGCTCACATATTTTTGCTGGAGATTTTTTTTCACGTCGAATTTTTAACGGACCTCAAAAGGCACACTGCACACAAACAGCTTATATTTGTCGCAGCAAAAAGAAAAAAGATACAGATCGTCCACCCCTTCTTTGCGTTCCTTTGCATCGACGCCGCGCGGCAGTTCGCAGCAGGAACTAAACAGTCAGTCGAGCTTCGCGGGTTTGTTCGCAAAATTAAACTTAGAGTAGCCAAGGCGAGTTTTATATATACATATGTACAGAGCCGATTCACGGCAAACGGAGCGTAATCACTCGTATGGAAAAGTTGGCGGTTGGTCATCGAGGAAAAAGAGAGAGGAAAAGAGAGAGAGAGAGAGAGAGAGAGGGGGGGGGGAAACACGAAAGTCCGGAGAATGTGCGGCGGGTGTTTCCCCTCGCGCTTTTTTCAAACTTTTTCACGAAACTTCGCCGAACCCAAGTTGAGAGAGACATGGTCACGCGCGCCGCTCGCTCGTTCTAAAGTATACACGACTCGAACTCGTGTTGTATATACATGTATACACATATAGTCGGTGTTTGTTTTTCTGTTTCGCGATTGCCTGTGGCGGAAGGGGCGACTGCGTCCAATTGTGCTTTCGCGTGTTATTGCCAGTCTGTTGAGATTCCCTTTTTTGCGCGAGTAATGCGATGTAATGCATACTTGTAACTTACGGAATTTGAATACTTATATATTTATAATTTCATGTAGCAACTGTATTCGCTCAAATTTTATCAACTTTAACTAAGAATGTCGAATTTCTAGCTAGAGTAATTTTCTTACGCTATTTACGAGCTGAGCGAAGTAACGCTGGCTTTCTCCTGCGAAACCCGGTGTGCGAGCGATAAGCGAAGAAACATTTAAAAATCTGCCGGTAAACAAGCTAAATGAAGCTTGCGAGAGCGGGCCGGCAAAAAAGTCTGTGAAAAAAAGGAAAAGAGAAGCCTTCGACGGGGGGTGAGGTTGAAGCGAAAGGGGTGGGAGGTGGAAGAGGGTAAGCGAGAGCGAGAGAGCGGCTTATGTTTAATGGAGGCTCTCTACCATCGCTCTCTCGCGAAACCTCACGACGACGCGTCTTCGCGGGGCGCAGTCACGGTATATATACGTAGTGGTAGTGGACACGTCATTTATCTTTCACCCTTCCAACCTGCGTCATGTATCTCGGTCTCTCGCGCGCGGTTGCCTGCGACGCCATCTTGGACACTCCCACTCTCTCTCTCTGCCTCTCGCATTTTTCCTCAGCCGCCCGTATACACACTCCATTATATAAGCGCTCGCTTTTTTCTCTTTCCTTATCTTATACTCCGCCTCGCTGTACTTCTCCTATTTGTTCTTTTCCCTCGTTATTCATTTTTTTCTCCCGCTCTCTATATGTTTTTTCTCTCCTTTTTTATAGCTGTACGCCAGAGATTCGCGTTAATTCGTTCTATTTAGAGCGATGGAAGGAAGAGTTGCGTCTGCGGGCCTGCCGACTTCATTGAAAAATTGACGCCGTGTAATGGGTTGAGAAATGGGATGACGGAGCGATGATGACGACGACGACGATGATTGCACGAGTAAGCGTTCGCTTGGAGATACGATGTGTTGGGGATTAGCGTTATACGCTGAGTGAAGGGGGAATTAGAAAGGTATTCGAGTTTTCGGACTTGATGAGTTTGTAATTATGAGGAAAATGGCGTATATCGATTGTTATGCTAATCGATGTAGTGAGGTTTTTTAAAACTCGTAGCTATTAGATTTGCGCTGGAACGACGCGAGATAAAAGCCGCGGGTTGATATGTAATAAATGAGCTTTTAAGAATGGCTCACTTGATTTATGAATTAGATTAATCTTTGGATACTCTTAATAATGGACTCCTATTGATCTTTACAAAATCACCGATTAAAGTGTTACTTCATCTCTTGTATTAAATTTGAAACAAAGTATTGTCGTAGAAGAAATCAGAAAATTCGGTTATTTTGTATAAAATGTGATTAACGAACGTAAAAATTGGAAATAATTTAAAAAGAAATCAGCTCACGCAAGAATCAACACTTTCTATGCCACTCGTCGACTTAATAATGCTTTCCCCGTACCTCCAATCTTTTCGATCTATTTCATCTTACTGCTTTGTTTTCCTTTATTTCTCGTCTTTTCGCTCTCCTTCTCCACCGGTCTCGAGTTTCCATCCTCTTTCTCGTTTCATCACACGTTTGCTGTTATACGTGCCGCGCAAGGAGAGAATCGCCGCCGCCGCCGCCGCCGCCGCCGCGTCTTTCTTATCTCTTATCGCCGAGGCTCTCCTTCGTCTCGGCGACGCCACCGTTGCCGAGTCGACTGCGTGCCGGGAATAGTTGCCAATTACTGTAAATTCGAGCCAATATTACACTCGGTTTCTTCGCGCTTATTTGTGTAAATAAAACGCGGAAATCGGAAAAGCAAGCGCGCCGGTGCGAATTTGCGACGACGGGGACGGGGGAAAAAATTACTTCCAGCTCGCATTGTTGCAGTTGGTGAATGGAAATACGATTTCAATGGGGATCGAGGCTTGTCTCTTTTTTTTTTTATTTTGTTATAAATTATCTTTACGGAACTAATGATTAAAGTTTGGCTGCGAATCATAAGATACTCCTGTTAAATACGGCACAACGATATCTTTTGTAAGTTTTCAAATAAACATTTATTTTGCCGAAGGTATTGAATTTGGCGTAAAAACAAATTCATCAAGGGAAAAGTATACTCGAATCTATACAGATCCCCGTTTTACCAAACTCGGAATCGACAAACCGCATGTAAAAAAAGCTTAGCCAAGTGCGTCATAGAAAATGTTGTTTCGAACCGCAGCTCTGTACAAAAAAAAACTGCAACGCACACCGCCAGCAATATATATATATATATATCTACGAGGTTGACTATAGAAGGTTGGACTGTATTGGTCTACATAATACGTGCAGTGCGGCGGAGTGTGCCGTCGCAATTATACGCGCGCCGCTGCAGCAGTATTTTTATCGAGAGACTACCGTTAATTATAGCTTCATCCCCTGCATTCCCGCGAATTTTGAATTACTCGCGGCCACGCGTTCGCTTTGTATCCCGCGTGCACCGCACAATGCCACAATGTTTTAAGACCATATATATATTTCACGCGCGTTTTTTTTTCCTCTCCTCTCGTTTTTTCGCCTGCTTCCTTTTGGGCGCTGCGCGGCCGCGATCGATTGTGCGCAGCAGCGCGCGTATCCCCCGCCGCGTCAACCCACTCGAATCCCACGAGCGCGACTCCGCGTCAATTATTAAATCGTTATTAACGGGTCAGCGGCATTGCGCACGTGCGCGATCCGATCGGTTCGATGAATGTACCAGTGTGGATACTCTCGTCTGTGTGAGTGTAGGTTGGCTTGTTTTTCTGCTGAGAGAGAAAGAGCTTTTTTGCGTTTTTAATCAGTTCAGCCCTCTCGTAAAGTGAGCTGTGGGTCGAAAAATCCCGTCGATGCCGAATGTTGTGAGTATAGAAGGATTTGTGTTTGTCGATTACGTGGGCTGTGGTGTAGGAGAAAGCTTCGATATTGAAAAACGGGATGGAATTAAAAGAAATAAGGTTGAAATAAGAGATGACAGCAATTGTTGGGTAGAGGACATTAAAAAAGCTTGTGTACATTTATATAGTAGTCCTTTCGATCTAAAAGGACGTTATTCACTCTAACTTCGAGGATTAACTATAATTCGTTTTTTTCCAAACTTTTTAAAACTAATGGAATCGCTGTAAATATTTTTCGAATCGATCGGACCCCCCCATCGTTTAATTATCGTAAAGCACAGCCAATTGCAAATACCAGCAATTAATTTCGAAAGTCCCTCCGAAACACACACACACACACAGACGTACATATCGCAACTATAGCCGCGATCTCAAGAAATATTCGTGGAATCGTGTATACGGACCACTTCTCAGGTAGTACCGGCCGCTGCATCGTCCGCCGTGTGCCGATGTCGCCGCCCAACTACACATAGCTCGTTGCACTCGGTCCCGCATGGAAACTACAAATTCTCGGCGATATCCATGCGGAATTCACCTCTACCAGTCGCCCTGTATATACGTATAGCGAGCGATTCCAGGCGCTTTTGGCACGACGTGAACGCGTATATATGTAGCCGCTCTCCCTCTCTCTCTCTCTCGCGCACACACACACACACACACGGACGGTGTATATAGGCAAGAGGTCGCGCATAGCGCGCGAGATTCGGTAGTCCGGACACGTAGCCCTGGGCCTCTCGCGGAATATTAGCCGGTGTAGTGGATTCGTGGGCGCGCGCCCGCTAGCGAGCGAGCGAGCGACAGCCGTGCATACCGTATTAAGCCCCAAGGGGACTATACTCTCCTCCGTACTCTCTCTCTACCTCTCCACCTCTCCCCTCACTCTCTCTCACTCTCTCTCTCTCTCTCTTGCTTTGGTAGAGGCACTATGTCGCTTTCTCTCTCTCTCTCTCTCTCTGTCTATATTTGCCTTAGCTCTACTAGTTCCCGTGCTCCGTCGAGCGCATTTTACCCTTTTCTTTTTTGTATATAAACTTTGCATTTTGTGCAGCGCTCTCGTTGCGGGTGGATGCATTTTTTAAAATATTTTTCGAAAATACGGCTTTCGAGGAGGGTTCCGAGTCCGAGAAGTGATTTTATTTTACTATTCTGGCACTTGATGTTTTTCATATGACAAAGGCGACGCGCGAGTATATTCGCTTTAAAGGGAACTAGCGCAGTATATCCTCTTCCAACGATCAATAACACTATAGACATTCGCGAGACTCTGCCAAACCTAATTTAACATCGAGCCATCGGCTACTTTCAGTGGCGTTTATTTACACAACGAACATCTTGCACGATATTCACAGCTCAAATAACGGATCTAGATCCATTCGCGGTCATTCGACGAAGACAACCTCGTTGTACTGCACATGCACACATATACACATGCAAATGCCTCCAGCTGCATCGGACTTTTCTTGGAAACTGCATCCCCTTGTACCCCACCCTCGCCGCGCCATTTCGGCCGAACTCTGTAACTCAAAATTTACATATACCTCGTCCAAACATGCTTGCAATAAATATACACATATATATACGTGGAACGCGCGGGCATGATGCATAAGTACTCGTGTACATGGGCTCTCGGCCTCGACCGGGCCGCTGCCGCGGCTTTATTGACGCGGGCACATATTTCATATACGACCGAAAATGTTTTTGCGCGCGTCCTTTCGCCTCTGCTACACGTACACATATACATACATATAGACGTACGCTACGCCGTACATATATACGTTGGTTTTGCTCAAAAACTGTGTGCGCGTAGCGTATCTGTTGCGCGCGCGTATCGGTGGCCCCCGCCGAGCGTCGAGCCGAGCGCAAATACTCCTGTATTCATGAATCCCTCTCTTTTGCCCGAAGGCTCTCTCTCTCTCTCTCTCTACGTGTGCGCGAGTGTGTAATGCTGTGCAGTCCAGGGACGGATGAGGAGGAGGAGGAGCGAAGAGGGAGGAAAATGGAAAAAAATTGCGCTCGAGGGAAGCTGCGAGAGGAACAAAATGGCGAGCAAGAAAGCTGATGTGCCTGGGACGGGGGAAAACTGTTTAGAAATTTTCAGGCCAATTTTTTTTCACTCTATATACATGTTTGAGTAATGCTGTTTGGCGCAAACTCGGGAGCGATTCTGTGCGTTTCGCTGTAATTTGGAATTTCTGTGTATGTAGGAAAATTGTAGGAGTCCATGCAATGTGTGCCGTATACTACCTATACAATAGACCTGTGAAAGCGTTATATATCGTATACCTCGAGTAGAAAAAGTCGAGTATGATAAGGCAAAGTTTGTTGATTCTCTCGTCAACCTTATTTATTCCAGTTATTTATTATTTTTTTCGAAAAAAAGAAAGAAGGTTTAAATAAAGTGAGTATAAGAACCGGAATAAAACGCGCGAATGCACATAAAAAGCCAGAACAAACAAAAGAAAGAAAAAAAAAAAAAGAAGTGAGAAAAAAAATGAGTCCGTACTTAAAGCGACACCTACTAGGCTCTGGAAAATAGCGCGTGATCATTCATTTTCGCAGTTTTCCGCGTATACACCTACTCTGCGGCTCTCGTAAAGTCGGTCCCGTGGCGCGTATTTTCGCGACGCTCAATAAAGTCCATCTGGAGCGGTGACGCCTCGCAAATTTCCCCTGTTTAGAGCCTCTCTCTTACCGCGGACTGCTTTTATTGCCTCGTCCGCGAGCTTCTCGAGCGTTCTGGAAGCGAACATTTTTTCGCGCTGCGCCTTTTTTTTTCTCCCGCTAAAATACCCGAGAAATGTAAAATTCAGCCCTTTGGATAAGATTTGTTTTGCTTCTAAAACGCATTAGAAAAACTATATGTTAGAGAACTATTTTGAGCTAAAATAAATCTACCAACTACAAGAAGAGATGGTTTTACTGCTAAATTAATTTTTTCTGTTAGATAATGCATTCCTTTAAAGTTATTTAGAAAGTTGCATTTATACATAATCACGAAAAATAAGTTATTATAATTTTATCGTTCATTTATCCGACTTAATAAAAAAGTCGTTTGTATAAATTAAAGTAGTACTAGTAGCTGTCAGACGAAAACAAAAAATTTATTCGTACCATTTCCTTTTTCAAAAAGCACTTTGATCAACGGTTCTTCTATTTATTGCAGGTCCACAAGTCTCTCCATCGCAAACAAACGCAGTAAAAGTCCTTCTCGGTGAGTACACCTCATGCGTATTTCGTAATTCTTCCCACTCGCAATAGTCGAAACGGCAACAATTACATTTCCTGAAACTAAAAGAAAGAAAAGGAAACAAGTACAAATAAAAAATGTAAAAAAAGCAAAAAGTTCAAGCTATATCGCGCAATACAGGGTAAGTGGAAATCTGTTAAATGAAGTATACCGCACTTCTGGGGCCAACGACGCGTGAGTCGCGCGATTGGGGCAAAAAAAAAAAAAAACGAGCCGTTGCAGCCGGCTAAAGTAAGCGGAAAAAAGTAGCGCTCGCGCGCGAAAATTTGATAAATGTATAAGTACCGATACATATTCACCTCCTTCAAGCGTCGTTGATTTAAAGAGGAGAGCTGCGCTGCCGCGGTGGTGGCCACGTTACCCTCCTCTCTTTCTCTCTCTCTCTCTCTCTACACTGCAATCAAACGTCAATCTCAGGCGGCGCGCGGCGCGAGCAATTTTCACGCAATTTGCCTCGGCGTGTTTTCTCGCCGCGGAAATATGAACTTTGAATTTTATCGCTCGCTCTCCTTCGACTGGGGCAGCGCCGGAATAGGGGGAGAGGGGACTTTCTTTCGACCTGATTTATTGGACTTTATTTCTAGGAAGAAGGAAGTCGCGAGACGCGAGACGCGCGTCCGAGTCTGCGGCACGATAACGGCCCGGTGAAATTTTTTACTCTAGCACTTCGTTGTTCGAAACTTTTGTCAGCGGCCACGAGTCTTATGTTTTTTATGAAGTATTAAGAATCTTTTTCCAGTTTCGAGAAAGTTTGCACCCGTTTTTTCGATACTACTGGAAAGATAAACGGTCGTTCATAATTACATTTTTAGATTTTGAAAGCAGCGAACAGAATCTTTTGTTATTAAACGCGTATTAACGATTTGAAATATTCTTCCGAGAGCGTTATATTTTTAGTAAACGTCGGTTTTTGAAATTACATTTGGCAAGTCCTCAAAGCGGCAGCAGCTGTAGTTAGCCAAAAAGCCAGCAGTTTATACGAGGCTCCAAAACGTTAGCGGAATAGATCGCAGCGCAAAGCGAGGGCTGAATGAGAAACGAGATTTTAAGAAAGAGACACACACACACTCCCCCCTTGGAGACGACAGCAAGCCTATAGCGCACTTTGGCCCAGGAAATATGTAAAGCAAAGGAGCGTCGATTTGCACCCTCACGCTTACCGAAAATCCTCTACATTTTCTTATTCCTTCCCTCGCTACACATAAGAGATATGCACGCATTTGTTTCAATGTCCCGAGACGCCTGGCGCTCGCAGACGAGGTCGAAGGTCGCGCGTTCTTTTTACGACTGCCGCATATATACGCTCGTGTAAGTTATGGGCCGAGTAAGTGCGCGGACGACTCCCTTCCTGGGAAGCGCTCGTGCAGTGGTGCTCAACTAGATGGGAGCGTGTCGTCTCTTTGAAGGTTTGGCTTCACCTGCAGAGTTCGCGTTGAGGAGGAAAAGGATTTAAACGGTATTACGAGAGAGAAATATGTTAGCAATCGTCTCGTTGCATACTTATTATTCAAAGACCACGTAGGAGCTCCGCAGTGTAGAATTGGGTCACCTTTGCGAAACCTTTTTTCATAACTTTATTATATAAAAAGTCGGCAGAAACGTACTTTCACGATGCTCCACCCACGAACACTTCGAATTCGAAGTGCCCCGCAAAAGTGACATCGATGTCCGGGGAGCCATTCGCGTCGCGGAAAACTCGGAAACTCGGCGACGGCAAAAAAGGAGCGCGCCAAGCCGGAGTATATATATACGTGTAACAATACAGATTCGAAGTAATTCGCGCGCGCGCAGCTTACACCGAAGCAAACCGAAGAATGCCAAAGTCTCGGGGCGAGTGTACACTTCTTGGCTGCGAGAGAGAGAGATGTATATATATATATAGGAGAGCAAGGCGTTATATAGACGGCGCAGACAATAATATCGCTCGAGCTCTTGTATACGTATATATATATAGGAGAGTTCGCTCGGAGCGCACAGCATCCCGTCGGCCCGCAGAGTTTGCTACTTCTCTTCCAGGCGTGTTCGCCCTTCCCCCCCCCGCCTCCCCCAGCTCTCGCCGCTGCTCCCGCAGCCAAAGTCTAATTAAAGTGCAGCGACAAGTTAAATTAAAACACGATAATGTTGCCAACTTGGGTGGAGGGGCGAGCTTCTTTGCCTCAGCTCCAGCTCCTTTCTCTCTCTCTCTCTCTCTCTATATATATATATAGGGAAATTTCGAGCGCGCGCGCGTTCTGTGCTCGTCTGACTGCTGCGCGCCTCGTTCTACTTTCCCTCCGCCCGGAGCAGCAATCCTCTCGATTTTCATCGCGCTTATATATATATATATGTACGCAGAGCCGCGCCACCGAACTTTCTTTCATATATACTTTCTGCCGAGGAGCCGCGTGCACTTGGGCGCATCTCCGCGTAGTCCGGCTTATATACTCGTCATTGCCGCGCACTCTCGCGTCTATATATATATATATACATAACTTTGGCCGCTGTTGCAGTTAGAGCGCATGCAGCGCGCAACTTGGCTCGCTGAGAGAGAACGAGAGAGAGAGAGAGAGAGAGAGACGGTCTATAATCCTTTCAGGATGTGAGTGGGGGTGGAAAGCGTCGAGCGAAACTAGTTGTCGAAGTGTCTCTCTCGCTCCCGCTCTCGGTCTCGCTCGTTGCGCGTAAGAGAGAGAGAGAGAGAGAGGCACTGAATGAAAGCGACATGCCAATCCATTACGGGTCTCACGGACTACTTGCAAGCCCCGCGCGCGTCTGTGTACGTGTGCTACAGTTGCGGGGCTGGTACGATGTGGTGTACGATGGTGTGTGCGCGTGTGTGTGTGGCGGTGGTACCGAGCTGTGGGTGGGTTGTACGCGCGGCAGAAAAAAATAAAATAGAGAAGAGGAAAGGCGCCGCGCGAGGCAGTGTTGCTCCTGCGCTTGATCGATGATTTGATCGATGTGTGTGTGTGTGTGTGTGTGTAGCGAGTGGCGCGCGGTCGAGCTGTGGATTTTCCGGCCTAAATGCTTGCGATTTGGGACTGAACATTTTGCAGTTCGATACGATTTCGATTTCGTTTTTATAGCGAATTGCGTTGCAATGAGTTTGTGGATGGATGCCGGGCTAATGGTATTAAACATTCTCCGAGTAACTTTGAGAATCGTGTCTTCGGCCTTTTAGCTTCTCTCCGCGCTCAGTCGCTCTCAAAGTCGAAGAAAAATATATATATATATACATATATGAGAAAAAGAGGAAGCAGAAGCAGAAGAATAAGAAGAGGACGAGGACTGCTAGAAGTAGTAGAAAGCAAGAGCAGAGCGGAGAAGAGGAAGCCGGGCGTCTGTTTGTGAAGATCTCGGATACAGATTGAAGAGAAAGGACTAGAGCGAGAGGGAGGATATTCTCTCCCTCCCTCTTCCTCTCTCAAGATCTCCCGATGTATTGCGCTCTCGCGTATACTCGAGTGTTCCGCGTTGTTTGAGATAATGACATTGCGGGCCCTGGGGTTCGTCAGTCGGTTTTCAATGGCACTGTTTCTCTCTCTCTCTCTCTCTCTCTCTCTTGCGCGCACGTCTACGTTTAATGAACGTCGAAACTGATTCGAACTCGAGCCGCGCGCGCGCAAGTGCGAGAACGCAGCGCCAAGAGCTGCCTACTGTTTCCGGATATTGACTGAGAATTTAATGTTTCTGTCGGGGAGAGCTGCGAGAGACCACGGAGAAAGAGCTTGCGAGAAAGGGATGAGAATGACCAATCGATACTCTTGTATCGGGCGAATGGAAGTGAGAAAGAGCGAGAGAGAGAACGAATGGATTCGCAGTTAAAAATAATTACTGCCGCGCCAGCTATATGTGGCCTTGTGATCTGTTTTTTTTTCATTATTGCTATAGCGATTCTTGAAAATGGGTGCGAGATGGAATTTAATGGATTTCTGGAAAAAGATATATACCAAGATACGTCGTGTGTTTTTTTTTGAGATATTTCATTTGCTTGTTTGTATAATATAACTTATGGATTATGCACCTCTGATGCTTTTCATTTCAATTGATGTATATCGATTCCGTATTGTCAGTTTTGTAATTTGCGAGAGAATTGAATTTCATTCGTTGAACAGAATAAGATCGTAAGTTACAGCTTGACTGTTCAATCCACGTACAATTTTACCAAGATAATACAAAGATACATAAATCGAATATCTCCACTGACTACCAAACGGCTCATTTGACGCGACCATCCCGAGCAAAGAAAAAAAAGCACAAACAAGCAATCCCAAATAAAAAAGAGAGCGACACACCGAAACAGTTACCGATACAGTAGTCCTATACCTATACAGAAGAGACGGCATGCGCAACAAGGTCGATTCACCGGGACGTCCCTCTCCAGTTCGCGCGAGCACAGAAGCGAGAGTCAAACTGTCCGCTCTAAAGTAGGAGTAGCAGCAGCAGCCTCACATTTTTCGCCAAAAGCGACACACACACAACGGGCTGGAATCGAGCAGAAAAGAAAGCGCTTCGAGCGCGCAAAGAAAAGAGTAGAGAGAGAGAGAGAGAGAGGGCATTTCGATTCCGGTGACACAGTGACACGGAACACAGCGGCTCTCGGCTCGTCCATTTTCCGCGAGCTGCTTTGATAAATAGAACGCTCCGGTATGTGTGCGTGCATTCGTGTATATATAGGCGACAATGGGTCTACGTGGAGAGAGAGAGAGAGGCCGGAAGACCGGGGGCAGCTTTAATTTCCCCCGCGCGCCAGTTCCTGGCAATTACAGCCGAGAGAGAGAGAGAGAGAGAGAGAGGGCCGATAGCCATCTCTTTATCTGCACGAGACCACAATAGTCCTGCGAGAGAGCCGAGAGTACGACCCTGTCTGTCTGTCTGTCTGACTGACTCTGTTGCAGTGGAAAAGCTGCAAAGAGAGAGAAAGAGGGGGGGGGGGGGGGGAGTCTCTGTTGCTGCGGAAAACTGCCCGTTTTTGTGCACGCCTTAATTAGCAGGCGATGAGTAGGAGCGAGGCGCTGAAGCGGCCTTTGATTGCGGCTTGGGATGTTACGTTGGATAGTCCACTTGCCCGCGGACGGATTGACTTTTTCATTTGATATATATCTATACCTATTTCATCTAAATCAACAATCAATAGAACAACATTATCACAATAAAAAGTCAATCGGGTACTTTTCTTTTATTCGTCTTTTTTTTTTAAAGGGCAAGACTATACAAGCAGCTATAGATAAATTCAAAGCTCCATAAATTACCAATCCATCTCTCAGTGTTTTCCCCATCAAACTTTTCCCTCCATCTCCACTCATCTCCATCTCGTCCATCCATCCATCCATCCATCTCTCTCTCTCCTTCGGTTACGCATGAAAATTGCTATGCCGCGTACACACACGCACACGCTCACATGTAGAGAGCATCCCCTTCGCAGGCGCTGCGGCCTCGGCGACCTTAATGATCATGAATTGGTAATGACGTGCCCGCGATGTATTGAATTTTGCAGCGAGAGACCGACGGAAAGAGAACCACGCGCACACACGCAGCAACACACTCTTCCGTATGTAAATTGATTACCGAGTGTGGTCGGAGATGTGTGTGTGTGTGTATGTTTTATTCCATATATACGCGGCACGTGTGTGGACATCGCGCGGGCAGCACGTGTTGCTGCTGCTGCTGCTGTAGATGAGGCGAGAGACGCGCGGCCGCGCCGATTGATGCCGAGCCTCGTGCCGAGCCCCGCCACCGCCGCCTCCCTGCACGGCTAATTTGTTCCGCGAAAATTTCGTTTGCGCGCGGGAGCATCATTAGGGAGCCGTGGTCGCGATGCGTTTACACGAGTGCGCCTCGCCGTGACTTCGTTAAGCGCTGTAAATATATTCCGGTTTTAACATTTTTTTTTTTTATTTCGCGGTGATTTTTCACTCGATTATTTGCGAGGATGCCAATGAAAAATTTGGCCGTGCACGCGATTGATTGGTGCGAGAGTCTCTCCAACAGGATCGATCGAGAGAATTTATATCGAAATTAGAATGGAAACACGACGAAGCTTAGAACATTACCCAATTTGAAATTCTCCAAAGTATTTTCCGCACAATTTCTCACCATCCACGCACGTACAAACAGTAGCGAGAAATATCGGGAGACGCCGTCGCTTAAAAATCGTCATTAGCCGTAGAGCCGTAATACATAAGCTGGGCTGTGTGCGCCTAGAGGTGTATACGCGTCGGTGGCGAGGTCACGACACGAGATGTCACGCAGTGTCCTCGCGAGATGAAACATGCACGCCGCGTACACACACACACACACACACACACACACGCCGAGCGGCAGTAGCAGCAGCGGCATCAGGATGCGGATGAAGTGCATTAATCAAGCGGGTATGATACGCGTCCTTAACCCTTCCCTCCCTCCTCGCTCTCTCCTCTTTCTGACTGGACTACGTGGCTAAACACTACACGTATATTATATATGTATATACGCACACACGTCACCGACGAATCCTCCGCGAAATTAATTCGCCCGTGTATAATATACGTATAATATTCCTGCGGAGTCAGCCTCTACATACACGCACACACACACGGACTTTCCTTTTCCTTGGACGCGACGTATCACACGTGCGCGATCTATCGTATATGTATATGTTATGTATGTCGGGACGATGTTTTATTAGTCTGAGATACACGCGCGCGAAGGCAATATATCGGCGGTGTTGCTTGGGACGCGCGCGCGCGCTTCTGATGTATATCGAGGATGCCTGGCCCGCCGCGTTGGTAAATCGCTCGGTCATCATTACTATGAGTTTCGGCTTGATTTCTTCGATCCGGTTTCCTGGTCTCCTTTTTTATGCTTACCCC
>UELU01143200.1:0-32947 GCA_900490025.1 Megastigmus dorsalis | reverse complement strand
GGGGGGGGGGGAGGGAGAGAAAGCAGGAGCGAGTAGGTATACGCGAGGAACATATCAATAAAGGCGCCCCAACCCGTCGACCGTCGACTCTTATGCCGAGCGTGAAAAAAAAAGCCAATCGTTTACCTATGGCGGGGTGCGGTCCGTGTTCTTGTACGCGCCGATGATACAGAGCGAGGGCACGACTGGCGAGGTTGTGCGCGACTCTGCATCGAGCCACGTGGGCGTCTGTGGGTGACGCGGCAGAACCGGCGCAGAAGTAGTTTTGCGGAAAAACAGAAAAGTTCCAATCTCGACTAAATAATCTTGAAAAATTTATTTTCGCCGTATTGAACAGATCAGAAGATTATTTCTACACCAAAAAGAACGGGTGAAACGTCTTTCTTTCAAAGCTCGAATATCCTTAAACCCAGAAAGAGAAAGGTGGAATTTCTCTTTTGTAACGAAACAGTTACGTAATGCGTTTATTTAACCACTTAACATAAATTAGAAAGTAGAGTTGGAAAATATATTATTTATTGAAAAAGTAATGATCGAATTCAATGATGTAGTTGGATTTAAAGTTTTTGTAGCAAAGAAATATGCGCTCGAGCATTTTCGAGATCACTAAATACGAATTTAATACTATACAAGCTACTATTCCTCGGTCGCTAACGCTCCCTCGGAAAAATGTACTTATTTTAATTATTTTTTTCTTAAAAAAAGATGTGCAATCTTTATTATACTGCGTTAATTGTAAAAAGTAGGTAAAAGTAGTGAAGCTATGTGGCTTTAGTACATTAATACTGCAAAGAAAAAATAGTTAATTATAGTATTTAGGTTAAGATTTGTTATATTTAAAACCTTTATTTACAATTAAATTATTTTATTTTTTACAAATTACATTTAGACATGATAGTTGGGAATGTTTTAAATCGTAAATGTGGTGAATATATATTTTTAAATTTTGCTATGTGTTATTATTTGCAATATTATTACAAGTAAATAATTTTTTGGCATTATATATATATATACAATAGACTTAGCACAAGAGTAAATTTACTTAATATTTAAATTTAAGAAATTAATATAAATTATATTATAATATAAAAAGTGCAGAACACATAATATATATTTCATTTTAAAATTTTATTTTAAAATATAATTTTAAAACTTGTTTATATTTCTGACTATGGGGCCAAACTACAGCATGTAATAGCCATCCACCATCTATCACATAATGCATTACATTTGATTGTAATAATTGAAGTTCGTTATTACAAGATTTGAACAAACCATATAGTTTTGATTTTGGTGTTTTTCTCATGAAACCTTTTTCATCAAATAGACTTAGTGTTTTTCGGCATCTCCGTTAAAAATAACACAAATTCTTTGAAATAGTAAGTAAATATCTATAGTAGATATTTAATTATCATTATGAAGATGATGTGCACCACTAGCGGCAGTTGCTAAATTTTTCACTTTAAATGTATTTGATATTGATATCTTCCGAATGTTTTTATATATTTTTATATATTTTTATATATATTCTTAGTGTAGTACCATCTTTGGTATAGCGATCGAATTCTATAGGATCCATTATAACTTCCAAATTTTCCATATCTTGAAGATAAATTTGAGCACTTTTTGCATAAACAAAATGCCCACTGGAATATAATAATGGTAACATATCTTTAATAGTCTGTAAATGTAGTTTCCAATGTAAAACTAGCTTGCAGAACTACTCTCATTACATTCTCAATTCTTTATGTTCAAATCATTTATAAACATCATCTTAATTACCTATCGCCCTATCGCCCAAAACATGTGGTTCAATTTTCAGATGGTACTTGTAATAAATTTTATTTTTTATAAATCTTTAACAGTATCTTTAACAGTATCTGAAATACAAAGTAATATTATTAATATTAATACATTCCAATTAGTAATTCGCTATAAAAAATTCCATTTTTCAAATCAAGGAATTAACACATACAACTAAAACTTTTATGATGTTTAGCTTGATGAGTTTGTTACTTAAGTAAAGTTACTTAAATAATATAGGGATAGTAAGTGAATATTTTTTCATCTCATATTTTAACACCGTATTATTTAATGTACATTTCCTGAAAAAAATCCTTATAACGTTTCTGTTAGCTGAATCGATTTTTGTCCTTACAATTTGTCTAAAAGTTGATGAGAAAAACCTATAGCTTATTTTTTGAAAAAAAAATGCGTGATTTTATTTTAAATATCTGTTTTAAGTCTGAAACAGTTTTCTTTATATGGTTATACTAGTAAAAAGTGATCCCAATCGGTGTTTTTAAAAGACTTTAGAATTTTTTTATTTGATTTGTTAGAAACCGAGATATTGCACTATAAGTATTGGAAATAGTGTCAAATACCTGATACAGCTACCATTATGAATTTTTGCAATATATCATTTGACACAATTTTTTTTCATAAATCTATTTATCATTAGAATATCATGACCGATATGATATGTAGTCCATTTTTATAGGAGAATATAAGTTTTAGATACGAATATATCAAAGATTTTCTTAACAATTCTGTTTATTATTAGAATATTATGGTCAATACGTTATATACTCAATTTTTATAGGAGAATTAATTTTCATATTAATATGTCAAAAATACAAGTTTAACTTATTTAATTGTCAAATTTCACTTATTTATACATGAAAAAGTAGGTTCTAATTTAAATATATATAAAAATAAATAAATTAAACATGAATAATAAGTATTTAATAAGTTATAAAATATAATGTTTTTATATTTTATATTTTATATAATATACGAAATTATATTTCTTTTATGGACACAAAATCTGCTCTTTTCATTTATTAAAATATATTTTATTAATTGTAAATGATTGTATAAGTAAATATTCCAATGAAAATATTTTACATATTAATAATTTTCAATTTCACTAATTAATAATATGAAATTTTCACATATTTTTAATAAGTGAATATTCATTTTAAATACGTCGTTTTCACCTATTCAGATGTAGGGACTAGGTTTTCATAAAAATCACTTTTTGCAAAAATGCCTTATAAAGGGACTTAAAACTTTTTCTGAAAATCAGTGCACGTATAGTCAAAAAGCATTTCGACTTGATGCGCCACTGTCTTCCTACCACGCCGTATAGCTGCTAACTCCGCCGCCACCGTGTCTTTCCCCTCCGCGCGGCCATGCTTGCCGTCTTTGTCACTCTCACGGCGCGCATTTACATTTTTATTTTTTATTCATTATTTTGAAACCTTGCACTCATCGGAATCGAGTAAAATATCATTTTCGATGTAAAATTTTCCGCTCTTTCGTTTGGTGCAAACCATTCCTTCGTAGACTAAGCCGTTCACGAGATATAAGCAAAAAAAAAACTTTCAAATGCTG
Organism: Megastigmus dorsalis; assembly: GCA_900490025.1. Taxonomy (NCBI): domain Eukaryota; kingdom Metazoa; phylum Arthropoda; class Insecta; order Hymenoptera; family Megastigmidae; genus Megastigmus; species Megastigmus dorsalis. The sequence continues at coordinate 29,551 of UELU01143200.1, read as the reverse complement.
TTTTCGCATAGAACCCCTGGACCTAGGAAGCTGCAAATTTCAAAATCGGCTTTTTCGACCTCAATTTATCTAATAACCAAAATGCAGCCATTTCTGTGCCAAGTCGATTTCAGACCTATTTTTACTGGACTGATAATGGCATGTCGCTTATGGAATATGAAACAACTGAAAAAAAGGTTTTCAAGTTTCTATATTGGGAGTTATTGTTATTATTGTATAAGTATTATAAATGGTACATTTCACCATGATAATTCTGTCAATTCTGGACATTATATAAATATGATGCGTGAAAATACTTACCAGTGGTTTTTAGTAAATGATTTGACAGTTAATAAAAAATCATGGCCTAGAGGTGCTAAAAATGCTTATATTTTTAGAAATAATATTAAATTGGAATAAAAAAATATGAGGTATATCTGCTTTTTATATTATACATATTCATATATTACGTTTTTTCATAATATATCTTGATAGTAGTGAAATCTCTAACCGTAAAATCTACATTTAAATAAGAGCAATAATATAAATATTTGTAACAATTGCCATGATAATTAAATTAAATAGAATATTGCAAAATCAAAAATGAAGGCACCATAAAAAATAAAAATACCTTATAAATGAAACACCATAAAAAATAGAAGCACCATAAAAAATAAATATACCGTAATAAATGAAACACCATAAAAAATGTAAACACCAAAAAATAAAAGCACAAAAAATAAAAATACCTTAAGAAATGAAACACCATAAAAAATAAAAGCAGCATAACAAATAAAAGCACTATAAAAAATAAAAATAACTTAATAAATGAAACACCATAAAAAATGAAAGCACCATAAAAAATAAATATACCGTAAAAAAATGAAACACCATAAAAAATAATAGCACCATAAAAAATTAAAAATCATAAAAAATAAGAACCCCATAAAATAATATACCATAGAAAATGAAAGCACCCTAAAAAATATTAACACCGTAAAAAATGAAGGTAACAATAATATAATGGAGAATCGAAGCTGGATCTGAAATACTTTTGAAACGATATAGTTCTCCGACAGTGCAGCTTTAAACTTATATACAAACGCGTATTCAATCGCTCACAGTGAGCACAATGCTGAGACTTGTCCTAGTGCGGGACAATGACGCTCAGGACGTACTCGCTGTCATTCTTTTTGTTCGGCGTATAGCTGCAAACTTTTATTTTTTCCCCGTGATTCGTCTTGACCCTGTCTATACTTACATAATAAAGGAGGTTTGACTGATCTCCCGTGCGGGATAAGAAAAGATGTGTCCCTCCATAACGCGCACAAGATCCCCGTTTTACCCTATGTACCTCTCTGCGCAGTGAAAAGCTGCTACTGTTCTATTTTCGTATTGTACATGCGCGTTTGAATATACTCGTTTCTTTAATTACTTGCGTATATGTACTGTTTAATACAAAATTATATCGTTTTAAAAAAAATCACACTCTAAGTTAATTGTTATGTCTCAGGGTTATTTCATAAGAGCCTACACAGATCGAAAAATACATAGGTATTAAATCATTAGAAATAACTATTCATTTTTATCATTTGTTTAAAAAAGATCGAGTTGATTGTTCCCTAGGCTTAATACATACAAGTAGAAACAGATGAGTATAGAAAGACCTTATTTTCAATCGAATTTTTATCTACTTTCCTTTCGAAATATGGTAGCCTTCTTCTTTATAAAGGTAATTCAAAATAATTATGTTGTAGAGATTGAGTCTTGTTGCAAGGAAGGCTGAGCTCGGCTTCTAATTTGTACTAAACGCACGTATAGTATTATCCAGCTTCTGCGTGTATGTGACGATTTTTCTAAGATTTGGAATAAAATTGAACTTGCGTTCAAGTTCATAATTCGACATTTCAAAACGTTACTGTGAGAACTTATCATTTCTTGTAAGTGAAAAGAAACTAGATGCACTCTCAAGTCTGCAGTAAGTGTCGTTATGAGCACACCCAATGCATAGCAGAGAATGACTTTTTTACTGTGAAAGAACCTTAAAAATTTAAATACTAGTTTGAGCTTATAAACGATTTTTAGAAAAACAATTTTATTGATTACGTCCTAATAGCTTTCAAGGCATTAACATAGTTGCACATTTGCACTTTTGACCAACTTTCTCGCGGTTAGTTCTTAAATAAACTTATTCCTTAAAAAATACGATCTGCAAATGAAGCATAAATTTAATGAAATTCAAGCAGTCATTAAAATAAGAAATGAAGAATTTCGGAATTAAGATAAAGATCGTTAAAAATAATGGGCCAAGCGAAGATTTGAGTCTTAAAGTTCTAGTTTTACAGATAAACAGATGCGAGCTTTTATCGTGAGTGGTGCAAAAAAGTCGGCGTACCGAATAGAAAAATACTTATACGTTAAGATTGCGTAAGAAAAAATGTCGTCAGAAGTTAAGCGAACAAATAAGAGCCACGCCTCTGATGATCCAGTGAGCTTGCGGCATGCGACTGGGAATTTCCACTGGCAGAACGAAATTGGTCGAGTGGCCGGTTGTACTAAGGGTTCCCGCGCGCACCACCGTCTTGTAGACCGGGCACTCGTACAATCCCTCGCCGCCTTTCTTGTGAGCAACCTCCGGGAGAAAGTGCATCGGTGCCATGCCTGCAATTACAAATTCCGTTCGCTCAATGCCCGAATACTCGATTGCACGAGTTCGGGAGTGCAACGAAAGATGCTCACTGGTGAACAATTCCTTGGGCAATGATTCGACCAATGAGTAGCCGTCCCATCTGCAGCCTTCGAGGAACAATCCGTAAACGACGCAGCCGTCGCTCGGTCTGGTGTCGGGCTTATTCGGCAAAACCTGCTCGATGGACATAGACGCGTGATAAGTAGTTCGCAGTCGCGCCGGCCGCGAAAAGGCTTGCGTTGTGACCTACCGAGAATGCGAAGTCGATGGAATCGATGGATACGCCGTACTTCCTCGCAAAGTTCTGGAGCGTGCCGGTGAGGAAGGCTTGGGGAAAGTAGAAGCCGGAAATCCAGAAAGCGGGGGGTATTCCCTCGTCTTGCCACTTTTTTATGAAGGCTACCCTCTCCTTCAGATCTTCGACCCACGAACCTGTCGGAGACAAAAAATGCAACGCCGAACGGCCCGTGTATCGGTCACCGGGACGCTTTTACTACCGCGCGATAAAGAAATATGGACCGGATTTACTCTCTCCCTTTCTCTCTGTTTTTTTTTCTTTTGTTTTTCTTTCAGCGAAACGATTATTTATGGGCGCATAGAGATGATTTCGAAATGAAAGGCTGTACCAACTGGCGGATTCTTAGCTTATACTTACGCGTAGTCAAGCATATATTTAAAAGAGAGAGAGAGAGAGGGAGCACCACTACCGCACCCCTATATACGAGCCCATATGCGCAGTTAAGCCTTACGTACCGAGGGGCTTGAGCGAGGCGAAAGCCTTCTTCTGCCAGTTCTCGGGCACCTTGTTGCTGAACATGCACGTCGACATGTCCTCCAATTTTTCCGACATCACCACGAGGCCCTTAAGCGCGCGCAGTAGATCGTTCAGGCTGCTAGCCATTTCGATGAGCAATCCGTTGAAACGCGCAGCCTCTTGTAGCAGGACAGTGTTGAGCGACTCCTCGTATAAAACTGGATACCTGCGTGCATTCGTATTATTCGCTATCAACCGCCTCTTCCTTTTTACGGTCTCACTTTTATTCCGATTGATTCAACGCTCCGTTGGTATAATTACTTTTTTTTTGTCTAGCGGGACGAAATTACCACACTTTCGCTCCCGGTGCCTGTTCGATAATGTTGTATTCTCGTCCTCGCTAGGCAAACAAATGCGTATGCGCAACTAAAAACTTACAGCAGTCCGAATTATTTCCTCCTTAGTGGCGCATCTACTATTTTTCTTATACCTGTACGTATACATACCAGTCGGGAGGGACATTGGTCAGCCAGACCTCGTGTTTGCCCGAGTTCTAGATTGTCCAAGTCTATTTGAATACGATGTTTATCGTAATTCACATTTTCCAAGCAAGCATGAAATATTATACCAGAGATAAACTGAATAAAGCAAACATGCAGGAAAATATATTCTAGCTGACTTATCACAGTATATTGCTCATTGTATTGATTTATTACAAGGTTTTAAAATTCTTTTATCCATAATTAATAAGATTCCAATTGACCTAGACGTTCAATTGCAGTCCTAATCGATTATTGATTGATGCAGTCGTACCACAAATTAAGAGATACCTCCAGAGTTTGTTACAAATTCTACAAATTCTTTTTGCGTAGTACAAGTAAACCTCACAGCATGTTTGTAATATTTATTAAAAATAATATAACATTATCTTATGATGAAATGTTAAGATTTTACGATACGTTATTTGTATAAACAAATTATATTTGTAAAATAAACAAATATTTGTATAAACAAATAACGTATGTCAAGATAAGAAAATCTACCTACAAAATACTGTTTATAAAAAGATGAAAAAAATAATTATACCTAAAATAATTTTTAGCTAACACATATATGATAAAAAAATATGCATTTTCAATTCAATTTTCAATACTAAGAGAGTCATTTTTTATGATGAAACGAAATTTCTGTATAAGGAGTTTATAAAGATGGATTGTTAGTAGTATAATTGGATATATAAGAGGTGAAAAAAGTATATGGAGTGAATTTCTGCTTGTCTTTTATTCCTTGTAATACAATTAAGTTTTGACTATTTCTTTCTAACAGATTTTAAATGATTTCTTTTTGTAGTGCTGACCATTGTTATACTTAATAGTATTCAGTGTGTTTTAATAATTCATGTAATTAGCAGTATGTAGACTTGCAAAGGTAAGCTTCATTATTTGCCAATTTATTTAGTGTTTTATTATTGAAATTTTTTCGTAACAATTTTTTGGGCACTTTTACAGTTTTAAACAGTTTTTGTTGATAAAAAAAATTACATATGCCACGATAATAGTTCTTTGCTGATCAATTGACCCTTTGCAACTTTTCAATGCGTATAAAGATGACCTAAGCTCAATTTATAATGAAGTACCGAATGTAGCAAAAATCGGGAAAACTTTTTTGTCCTTAAACAATAAATCTAATATAATATACTAGAGACAGTGTAGGAAAGTAAATAAAAACGAAAGCCGTAGCCTAAAGTTAGTCTGTTATTCGACTAGAATTGCGATCGAGTATATGGGCTGCTAAGAAGAAGCAGCGGTAGGAGCACGTACGTACCTCTTCTGAATGTAGTGGAGGTCGAAAGGTTTCGGTAAGAAGCCGAGGATAGTCTCCGCTAATCGACCGGCCACCTCGTCGGCGCCCTTCACGGCGCCTCCTATTTCCTTCGGCTGCAGGATCAGCAAAGTTTCCAAGCAGGCGTAAGTCTCGGCCTGTGCGTAGCTAATGTCCGCATTGAGATGCAGGCCGAATATGGCCGGGTCGTCGTTGATCGGGAAGTTTTTTATCAAGGTCACGAACTCGTCGAAACTGGTCTCGGGCGGCGGCTACGGCATAAGAACGATATCGCGCGAACGGATTGCGGGAATAATGGCTCGTCGGCCGATCAAGTAATACTCGGAAGATGCGATGTGTAAGGTGTAGGGGATCGATGAGCCAACCTGTTGATACTGGCCACTAACGTCGAATTGATGACCGGCCTCGAGGACGGAATCGTTGTAGAAGTTCTTGAGAATCGTGAGGACGCACCTGCGGTCCCAGTCGTCGGTTATCCGGCCGCCGTAATTTATATGGCCCGCCGTATAAGTCAGCACCTTGTTTTTCCAAATGACGGATTTACTCGATTGCGGCGTCGATAAATATGTGCGCGATAATATACAGAGGACCAGGGGGGCGATTGATTTACTTTAAAAGGTATGTCGGTGTACTCGAGCAGGAACATGTGGAGCTGCGACATGCAGATAGTGAAGTCGCCGTCCGTGAATTCGTAAGGTATGTTGAATCCCAGTGGGCCGAATTTACGCCGCTCAAGTAGGACAGCGTGAAACAGACACAGCGAGAACACGAGGCTTTTGAAGACTGGCACTTTCGGGTCCTCCGACTCGAAGAACTCCCTCATCTCTTGCACTCGGGTGGAATAAGCTCTTAGAACGTTGGCCTATCGATTGTCCGGGCCGAGCAATTTCAATTATAGAGACAGATTTATATATAGAGAGAGCGATATATTATGCCGAGGGGCGAAATAGGTATAGAAATGTCTGACCTTAACGCCCCGAGGAGGCTCGATTGTCATTTTGCTGCCGTTCTGCAGGATACTGACTGGGAAGGAGGGCGAGGGCATTGACGTCAGCCACAGACGGAAGTCACGATGCGTAGCTTCCGGGGACAGGTTCTCAACCAGGATTTCCAATTTGGGTAGCCAACTCGGCGCCAAGTGACAGTTCTGCCAAGATACACCGTTGCATTTGCATCGATTAATTATCATTCTTTCCCTTGTCGCTCTCCATTACAAGTATACGTCCGCGATTAATCATTTATATAGCTCCTATCGACTTTTTGACTTTACTATACCGAAGTCTCGTTGAGTTGCTGCAGTTCCGTTCATCGGCTCGCGAGTTCGCGGCATCGTTGTTTAATTTGCGGATACAAATGATGCCGCGTTTCGGAGTCTCTATTATAATATAGCAGTTGAAAGATATAACCTTCTAACTTGCTTCGTCGGGAATATTTACTGCTCGGACGTACGATTCATTAATTTTATTGGCCTTAAGGAAAAAGACCCAGTGAATGGACACTTAAGAACATGTACTAGTGATCAGACACCCCCAGTGTCTGGACGACTTCCTTGGTTGTGATTGGTCTAACGCATCCAGATACTAGTGCTGTCCATTCACTAGTCGTGCCCAGTCACTGGGTCATTTACCTTTATCATTTGGTATATAAAACTGCAGACTTTGAAGATTGTCTATGCACCTTTGCCAATTACTTATGAAGCTCGCCAAGTATTTAGCCGATCGACACCCATTTTTGTTTGGCGTTTCATTTTATGCAAGGATATCGAAAGATTTACTAACTTTCAATGGACATTAATTTCAAGCCCTGACAAAAATGGAATTTATCGTCCAAATACTTGTACTAATTATGTACATATTTGTAATAAAGATTCATACATTATTTCTTTGATGAAGAATGTAAATGTCTCTGGGATATTAATATCAATATGCAAGTACAATTAGGTAAGTAGCTTGCATGCAGGTGAATAGTCGAGTGGAATTGAGCTATTTCGGCGAGTGCACGTATATAAACGCCTTGCACGCACTTGCCTTTGGCAAGAAGGCAAAATAATGAAATATCAAATGGCTGCGGATAAAAGTGTTTTCGTGTTTCGGCAAATATACATATATATATATATATATATATAAAAGCAGCGGAAGGAGCGACGCAGTCGACTGCTTTTTCCCCGGGTCCTTATAAATTAATATTAGAAAGAAGTGTACGTATTCACGTAAGACGCTCGGCAAAGGCATCAATTACTCGGCTACACGAAGGCATTGCTATATATATATATTGTATATATACGCAAGGTGAATAAAGGACTCAGCTGGTAGTCGTTCTACTACACGAGTAACGACACGGTGAATCGCGGGAAACGATGCTTGCGGTGCCGAGATGACGCGGTGCACTGCACATGCGCCTCGTGTCGCGCGGGAGCTATTTTAAATTGGAATATCGATCCCTGGGCATATGGCATTATTCCTCGGGTAAGATATATAGCCTACCTTCCTTTTTCTGACCTATTTGCAACTTTTCCTTTTAATTTCATGCTAGTCCCTTGTCTAAAAAATAGGTAGAATAACAACCTATATACATATGTATACACATATATATAGGGAATTGGCTATTTGGCGGTCGCTGGCAGTGTCGATCGAAGCGCAAGGTATATACAGGAAGGAAAGCGGGGGATACTTGGAAAAATAGCCAATTGCCGGCCTCGATGGATTGGCGTAGCATGAGCTCGGCTCTCGGTCCTTGTCCCTGACCCAGCGATATCGAGTACAATTTCCTCGTCATTTTCAATTTGTCCGCAAATTTGTATAGCTCGGCGGCGGGATCCGTGCCGCTCGATAGGACGAAGATTAGCGGAGTCACGGGACTGGATTCCTTGTATATTGCCTCGAGGGTCGATGACTGGGGCTCGATGAACCGGCTACCCAGATACTTCGTTATGTACAGCTGCATGGCGTTCGTCACTTTGTCGGCGCGCAGGCACTTTAGTACCAGCATTTTCTGCATGTCGTTTAGGCTGCTGTTCCACGGTTCCGGATACTTTGCCCTTGAAAGAAACGAAAGTCTTCAACGTCTATCGGGCAAGAACTTCGTTAAGCTTGCGTTCCTTTACTATTCGAGGGGAGCGGGGACGTAGGTTTAAAGAGAGGATTCCAGGGACCGATTGTCTGACCAGGCTCGCCTGTTTCTACTGACAACTTTCATTGTCGCTGCTGTGTTGCTTATAGCTCGACAATACTCATTTGCAGATTTAGCGAAAATATATAAATTATCGTCCAGTTGAAAATGAAAAAAAGAAAAACAATGTTATGAAGCTTTAAGGCTTACAGTTTAAATATATACAGAAAGCGAATAAGTAGATGCGAAGGTACACAAAAAAATAGTCGTTACGTTTCTGGTACAGGATGGTCGAATATTTTTTTGAACTCGTTGGTGAGAGATTTGAAAGAGGGCAAAAAGGTCTTAAAGTTCGGTAGAACCTGCAAAGACTGTATTTCTCCCCAGCAGCGCTGCGACAGCCAATCTGGAGCAGGATTAGGCGATTCCTACAACAAAGTAAAGAGAAAGTTGTACTTTTTTTTCAAATTATTTTTACTATTACTTTTAACTTATCCCCGCTTATCAGCCACAATCCAGTATTGAAAACGTTCAAGAAAAATTGACCTTTCTCAAGTTGAGATCGGTAGACCGCGATATAACATAATAAAGTTACTTTCAGGCGGGTGAAAGTGGATGAGGGTGGATTTTTTGGTGATTAATCGGCCAAGTTTCTGGGGCGTAGAAATTTCATGACGGCGGCGAAAATGAGGGTGGAACAAAAATGTTATGGCCCTAGCAGCGCACAAGGGCTAGTTAACACTCTCACCTTCGGGGGAATCGCTCCTGAGAGCAGAAATCTCCATTCATTGGGGTCGATCAGGCCATGCATCATTTGAATACGTATACAGAGCAAAAATGCAAAGTGCAATTTATGCTTTTCGAATAGGCTCTGACATACGTTCGTGAATAACGCAAATGTCATGAACTCGTTGATATTTTTTCCTCGCACGCCCACGTCCTCTGGAAAGCGATATTATTATTATTATTTGTTTTTTTCTTTTCTTATTCGCTTGTCGCGGTATAAAAGAAGAAGCCTTGTTTCTATAACGAGTGTTATCAATGAACATTCGTAAATTTCTTTTTGCTCGCATCAACTAGCGCATTTCCAATGATTTGTTTAACTTAGGGCGGATATAATTTATTTCTCAACTTTCATGAATATAATAGATAGACAAAGGAGATATATTGCGTATTTTAATGCGACTAATTTGACAGTTATGAGCAATCATATGCATACAAGGGATCCACTCAAAGGCTTCGTACAATTGGATCTCTCTCTCTCTACCCCCGCCCTCTCTCTCTCTCTCTCTCTCTTTCTCTCTCTATTTTCTCTGCCCTTCAAACATTGTAATACCGTCTGCTTCTGCGCCGATCATGCTATTGATGAAAATGCGAATAAACCACTCGAGAGAATATTGATACATAGTGTCGATCAGCTGTAGGTCCAGCAAACAGAAAAACAGGACTTGCGCTCGCTCCGCCACTGGAATGTATAGCGATCTCGCTGCATCGATCTCCACTTGCGTAACATCGGCTGCTTCAACTTTTATCTGGAAATGAAAAATGAATAAGAATTAACAAAAGATTTTGGTATTAAGGTTAAAAGCTAGTAGACTCATCAAAATAAGCTAAAGCCAGTCTTAATCTTGCGTAGTAGAGGAACTACATCTAATCTTAAACATGAGCGCATTGAGGCTGTGCAATATCAAACCGATGGGACTGGAAGAGTGTAAAAAGTTTATAATATATGCGCTATGTTTCGTGCATATTATACGTACTGCATTATATTACCCTCGTTTCGTGGAATAACAAAACAAGCTATTACAGTGTGCAGTTATATCGATTTCCTTAGAATCTATTTAGATATAATCATTATATCAAAGTATATAAAGCTGCAATTAGTAAATATTTGAATAGTTTTCTTGCTGCTATTGAAAACGTATTTCAAACGGCCACTTAAGTCGGACACTTATAATCGTCTAATTATAAACTTCCGCATACATCGCTATACAAGTTGTATAATACTCTTGTACAGTGCCTCGATGAATGCTCGTTAATTGATTGCCGCGGAGGTGGGCAACTAAATAGGCCAATACCAACCTTGATCTCCTCGCTTTTAACTTTGGAGGCCTCGAGGGTGAGTATGAGGTCGACGTCGTCCACGGCCGAGCCCTCGGAGAGAGAGAGTCGGTAGAGGATGCGGTCCTCGATGTCCTTGAGCTCGCGCCTCATCTGCGCACTCGAGACCACGAGGGCACTCCTGGTCTCCTCGAGCTCCGGCATCTCCTGCATCACCACCAGCGACAGCATCTGATCCACTAGGCCACTTTTCACCGGGACCAAAGTGCAAAGTAAAGGCCGAGGTGAGAACAAGGTGAGCGGACCGATCGAGGCCGAGATTATTGAGCGGTGCAGCACCGGTATAGATTATATATAAAGAGGAGTAACCTGGAGGTGAGGGTAAAGTTGACGATGAGCACTTTAACGGCTATTTCGGGCGCGTAATGGGGATTGGGCAGTTTGGTCGTGAGGTATAGGCGAAAGTCGAAATTGTAAGGGACTATGTTGTCGCCGATTTTGATGCTGAGCTGTCCGGCTTGGCGGAAGAGCGATCGCATGAGGACCGTGTCCAGGGCCGCCTCGAGTTCAAGGCCGACGTTCTCGATCAGACAGGTTCGCCCGAACCTCACGCAGCTCTCCACTACCCGCAAGATGTCTTTGTCCGTCATGCGCACAGTAGACAGTCCGCCCGCCATTCCCTGAATTAACCAATCAGGCACACGCGTGAGAGATTTTCTGACCGCTCGATATACATCTTAGGTATGTCGTATGTACACAGTACGTAAGAGCATGGAGGGTAAGACTCGAGGAGGGGAGAGACGACGGATTCTCATTAAGCCGATCGATTCTTTTGATAAACCTTACCTCCTCCCGTCAGGTTAAAACCCACCTATAATACACAATATAAGCTAATGAATCTGTAATTTGCTCGACGTGACGATCGAGGCACTCCTTAATTCAATAACGGCACGTCATTAAGGATGATAATAATCTGTTGCTCGAGACTCGTCTCCTGCCGCCCACTCCAAACACTCGATGCAGGTATTATATTCATGTATAAGTATTCGGGAAAGGGAATCGCGTTGAAGCGTATAACTTAAGCCAGCGAGAGTATGAATAGAGCCTGTGGGGTATAATAAAAACATTGTGTATACGTAGATAAGGGACGAACCACATTTCGTATCCAGCGGTTAGCTTGGCCCTGTGGATCGATAAAGAGCGGCCACCGCTTTGAATTCATAACTAGCACGGCATTTTCCACGGACAGGGCGTCGCGGGGCAGGCCGTCGATTTGCCACTTCCTGATTTCTACGGGATCGCCCAATGTCGAGGTTGGAGTGCAGCCGGGAGTGTGTGGGACATCTCCTAGAACCACGTTCCACGCTGACAGCAGCCTGTTGCGGTAACTATCGATGAAAGGTGTCAAGTAAGCTATCGCACCTGAAACAAAAGCCGCGGACCTTTTCAGAACTAGAATCAAACTATTATTCGCTTGAGACAAGACATAAGGGTTTTTTGTCCGCTTATATGTGCGTATCAAATGAGAAAGCTGCAGGCTCGGATTTTAATTGCCGTTTCTAAACTGCTGCTGCTGCATGCGTATCAGCAGAAATAATTTCAAGTATTGCTACTTCTCTTTGAGAATCGTGCACGCAGGTATATTATATACTTTTCCAAATTGAATATTTTTCCGTAAGCAGCGATGCTTAATCTCGATCTCAATGTACAATACAAAAGGAAATACTTCTAAGAAAGGGAGAAAGAAGGAGGAGCGCACCAGCGGATAAAAGAATGTCGCCGACGACGTTAACGAGGGATATCTTTATGTCTTCCACGGTTTTTATCCATCGTTTCTGCTCGCCGGCCAAGCCACTGATCAGTCTGACGGCTCTCGACATCCTCTCCTCGCAGAGCTGCCTCAGCCTCTCGAGCTCGGCCTTCTTCGCCTCCTCCGCCTGGAACTTCTGCTCCAGTCGGTCCAGGCCATCCTGCACCTCCTGCAATTTGGCCATCGCGGCGGCGAGCATCGCCTCGGTCTGCTCCAGTTCCTTCTCGGCGGCCCGCAGTGCTTCCATTTTTGGAATCACTCGCAGATTGACAAAGTAGTAGTTGTACATGGCATGGGCCCACATGCAAAGCGAGTGGCAAGCTTTTGAGACCGATTGGATCTAGGGAAAAGATATATATCCGAATTAAACCATCGTCTGGAAGCTCCTTCGCGAGGAACTCTTATTACAACCCTTTTTATCAACATAAAGCTGTATGGAGCCGCGAAACTTTCATAATATTGCATAAAATCATGATTGTTTTCCATTAAAATAATGTATCTAGTCATCGAATAAATATCATCATTTAAATCGATAGCTCGAACGTTATTGTTGCTCTATCGCAATTCAGTTTACTATACTATATATATATATATGGGTGTTGATCAAGATTACGAAACTCTCAGTTGAGGGTACCGGTCAATAAATGAACTGCGGGCGAGCAAAAAAAAGTTTATTGTCATCGCTTAATGTAATATTCTTATATGAGACAGAACCCATTCGAGTAACTTTATAAAAAGTTATTTTTCCTACAATACGTCTTATTCACTTTAGTAAATTAATACCGTGGTAAGAGTGTAATCAAATAAAATACTGAACTTCCGTAATAGAGAGTTTCAACGTACTACTAGTGGACTGCTCTTTAGATGTTAAAATAAAATACACACAGCGCGATTACAAAGTACATATTTCGTCTTGTTTACGCTATTTATATTTGATTTGGAAATGCCACCAAATATTTAATTATCTGATATACGAGAGCTTTTTACTATGTCGAACCATTACATGTACTTCACATATTCAGACTATAATGGAATTTTTAAATAACATTTGTGATGATAACATTTCATATAAAAAAATATTAAGGCTCAAGACTTTTCAAGTCTATTGTTAATTGAATCATTTGATGATAAGCAGGGAAATAATAGTTTTACTAAATATCGAGATTTTACAATGAACAGAAGAAATTTCTAATGAATGAACCTTTTTCGGAGCAAAATCAGGATTCTCTATATAAGGTTTAATTTTCTGTATTATATCTTCGGTGAGCTCATCTTTGTTGTAATTTTCTAGGGAGGCCAAAAAGTGTCCGGCATCGGCAAGCATTGCAGCTCCAGGAGTCCAATAATCATTTATTTTCTCTCCTACCCTCTCTCCAGCAACCTATGAGTATTTCGTGTTTAAAATTATTTGGTTGAACAAAAATGATTCCCGGTGATATTTTAATTATTCTTACGTACCCTCAGGGGCTTGACTTTCTTAATAATACATATAACCTCAATGACGAGTCTCACTCCCACAGGTGGTCTTTTCAGAGCTTTCACCTCTGATATGTCGTTTTTATTCAACGCTTTTAAGCTGTTTTGAGCAGCTTCTAGCATTGGTCGAACGACGCCTGTAAATCCATAGGAGTAAGCAAATTGTTGTAGTGAAATTAAGAAAAGTACATCTCAGTAAAAGGCGTGATTTAAAGTCAAAAGGCAAATTAAAGAACTAAAAATGTTTTACTCAAGTCAGCTTCAGCCTCATCTTTGATTTTCTGACTTCCCTCCTTTAATTTCGAAGCCTCTGCCTCTTGTTGCGACGCTTTGGCGCGCGCTTTTTCTGCCTCGGCCTTCAAAATGCATACTTAGAAATGATGACGATGAATAAATCGATAAGAGCATAAAAAAGTACCGTGTCTTTTGAAATTTCTATCAGCATTTCAGCAGCTACTGCGGCTGCACGCTCAAGATCGGGCTTCATGCGTTCCAAAAGAATCTGCATGTCTTTCACCTCTACTTCGGTCGTAGCAAGTCTTTCCAAACCTGCGTCATTTAATAAAGTATTCCACAAGTATAGAAGAAGAATATTTTACTTGATCTATTTTTACCATTCATTAAAAATGCTCACCTGTGGCTAATCGACTAATTCCCAAATTCAATTCTTTCTTCTTTTTTGCCAGTAGATGGCCATAGCTCGAAAGCAACTCCAAATAACATGTTGGAGTTACGTAATTATGACGACTCAATTCCTGCACAAATACATTATTTAGTCGACAGAATTAGACAAATTTAATACATTTTCACACTAAACTCGAATGGAGATACGCCCTTAATTAGCATAATGATCTAGACTGACTTCTATTACTGCGAATCATTTAATATGCCCTGTTATACGCATAAGAAGATTGGCAGGATTTGATTGCGAATGCGTGCAAAGTCCTGAATCTATTGTATTATCGTAGATTAACATTGGTTTTTTATGGCCATAGTATTAGGGAGATCCGCAGCAATATCCATTTTAAACGTAGTTTTAGTTCTAATTCACTAGTGATACGCTATTTATATTAAAATTTAATTGACTGTGATCTTAATTTTTCAGTTTAAAAATGGTTCTATTTCAACTTTTCACGTTAAAAAAGTTCTATCTTGCATCTAAGTTTGATATAAATTGCATAAATATTGAAATAGAATAAAAAAATGCTTGGCTTCATTGCGGGCAAGAATTAATTACTACGAAAGAAACAAAGGTTTACGAGCAGGTGCCTTTTCCGAGCGGAAAACTTAAGATAGAAGCTTTTGCTTAAAATAAATATAGGATACACGATGAATAAATGTTGCCTACTTGCAAGAAATCTTCACTGGCTTTAATGACGCTGGAGTGCATGAACTGGCAAGTTTTTACAATCGCTTTCAAAACATTGTCAGTAATTGCCGGGTCTCCAACCTCAAGGAGAAAATGCATGGCAACGCTCTGTAAGTAAGTTTCATTGAGTATTTCATAGACGTGAAATGTTAATTCGAATCGATCAGCTGAAGCTGTGCGAGGTTGTAATGCAGTTTGGTGCGATTACCTGGAGTGCATTATCTGGCCAGGGATCGAACCAGTCGATAGTGCACAGATTCACTAAAGCCGGAAATTGTCTGAGACGAGCCCGGAACTTTTCACCGATGGGACTGCAGTGAACGCGGGAACAAGTGTTAATATTCGAATAAGGATTTGATTATCGATTATAAAAAGGAAGAATCAGTTACCACATGGTGATAACTGAATGCAGATTGTTCCGAACTACTTTCTGATAAGCTGCCAAAAGATTGCTTCTATTAATTTGCAATCCAGCCTCCTGCACCGTGACCCGCATAGCTTGAAATATTTTATCCAGCTCGTCGCTTTGGTAGATATTCGGTACGTCTCCGCTGTTCAATATGTTATTTATGTCTTCTAAAAATAATTCACTTTTAATCTGCAACACACATACAATGCTTCAATTTTCTTTTCTCAGATCGTGATAAATCAACTTTGGCCACTTAACCCATTTCTTCTTAAGTGGCCAAATTTTCCAATGGAATTTTCAAAATTCTGACTTCAGAATCGTAAAGAGCGGACAATTTTACTTCGGAAAAGTGCTATTGGTTATTATTATTTTTTTTTTTCGACAACTTTTTAGGCAAAAAATTAAACGACTACAAAATGGCCGCTTGGAAAGAAATGGGTTAAACTAATGAAACAGATTCAACACTTATGTACCTGTGTATCCGAAAAGATAAATACGTAAGGTTTATTACGTATTCCAGTTTTTAACAAAAGTTCCTTTATATCATCTCGCCAATCTCGTGTTGAATAAGTTTTGCTCAATTCTATTTGAAAACTATTGTACTCGACAATGTGAGTTGAAAGCTTTGTCAAGCTTTGTCGGCCTATCGGAATATGTATTTTCAACATGAGTATTTGTAGATGTTTACTTTTATAATCTGTGCAGATGCTTAAACAGGTTCTATCGCTAGTTAAAATTTATAGTGTACTTTTTATTTCTTATTTATTCGTAAAATATGCTCTGTCATAGGAGTTACATATATTATCAATAAAAAGTGCCATATGTACAAACCTGATTTAACTCATTTTTTTTAACTTAATTGTACGTTTTTAGATTTCATTAAAAAAATTTTTATAGTTACGGTAGAAAATAAGAGTTTTTAAAGCGATAATTGTTCATCAAATTAGTTTATCAAACATTAGTCTAATACTACAAAAAATTTTATCAATATCTAAATGCCAAGGGCTTTGTAATATGTATGTACGTAAATAAATATAACATAATTGTGATTTGTTATAAGTATCCGTGTATCAACATCTTCCATCTAAGGTAGTCGGCTTTTAAAAATGCAACTGAGTCATTATTGCTACTGCATGCCACATTTCGACAATTTTACAAACTTATAAAAAGTAGATTATTTTAATATTTAATACTGATTATATTGTTTATATAATACACTGTATATACGTTTAAATGCAAGATATATGTAAAAGTAATCCATTTTTCATCGATTTCAATATTTAATTTATTTCTAAGAAACAAATAGCAGTATTGAACCAAATCGAAATAATGATTAGCAAATTCAGTTAAAATGATCTAAATTATTTGGTGGAAATTCAATTATTACAAAAAAACACTTGTATTTGCACAAGAAATAGGAAAGAATTGATTGATCACAGCGAAAAAACTTGTATTTGCTTTTAAAAATATAAAGAAAACGAGACAGACCTGAACCTCCCATGCCTAGCAAAAGAGCGTTTCCAGGCATTTGTCGAAGAACCCGAGTTATCCGACATACGTGACCCATCGCATCTTCAAAAAGGACCAAATTCATAGGTACTGTTGTTGTGTTATTATAATCATCCAAAAATTCCAATAAAACACCCTCCATCTAAAAATGCACAATATGAAAAATGTTGTTATTCAATAAAAAAGAAATTGAGTTTTTTATTATATTACTCATATTTTCTTAATTTTTGGTCAAGTAAATGTTAAACTGAAACTAGCCAGTAATAGTTGTTTTCCAAACTCCGCGCGCAAATTTCGACTTTGCGCACGTTGTATGAAAAAATATTGTACGAAACACGTGCGCTAAGGTTATATCAACCGTGTGATTGTCACCCTCGTCGAAATAATCTCCTTCATCCACTAGTTGCGTAATGTACTATTTCAATATAAGTGCGCAAAGCAGGGGTTGGATTTCTGGCACGGGAGTATCGACAACTATCACTCGTGTTAGCTGCACCTGCTTTGCGCCCACGTATCGAATCCTATGTTTTTTGTTAACCGAGTGTCTAAAGCTCGACTTTTCGTGTTAGTTTTCGTTTTGTAACCCATAGAATTCGAGAGCTTTCAGCAGGAGTGAGAAAAGTAGAATGATTCCAGCTGAGAGTGCCCGAAATCCATGCTTTCCGCGAAGTAAACTAACTTGAACAGTTTAGAACTCGTGAAAATTGATACCCGAGCTGAAGGCGAGGGTGACAAACACGAGGTCTGGACTGGCCAATTTTCCTCCCGAGTAGCGTTTAGATTCCCGAACGGACGCCAGCAGAGAAGGCGGTACTTTTGGTCCGCTAGGCAAAAAAAGCAGTATACACACTGCGGGAGGTAAATTGGTGAGCGCATAACCTTTGTTTAACACCCGAGCCGAACCCTCCGGTTTATGAGCTTGCCAATTTATTCTTTACCTCTGTATAGGTGCGTAATATACCAATTTCTCATCAACACGTAAATATTGAGACATATTTTGCATTACTTTAATTATACATGTAATGAATTCTTATTATAAATTAATGCTTTAATTTTCAATATAGCTGTATCCTATTAAAAACAATCCAAGAAATGCAGTCACTTTATTAGATTGCATTCTTCTTGCAACAATATTTAATGGGACTGTAATCAATGTCATTTACCATTTTTTTGTTGTAAATACGTTCATATCGGTTCTCATGGTTACAAAAGTCTCCGTAAAATAAAGTGTCATCGAATACGACTGTGCTAATGTCATAATCAAATTCTTTTTTTAAGTTATTTTGAAGTAAATTTTTAAACCATATTCTGTCGGCGTCAGTTGTTAGCCGATCGCTAAAAACTCGGAAATTCTCATGGTACCATAATGTAAGCACATCATCCTTACTCTGTTAACGAGAATGAGAAATATTATAAATACTGTAAAATTTATTCATTAAATAAATAATTTTCTTTGACTTTGGAAAAACTAACAATTATTCGATAAGGATCCGCCATTAAAATACCCTGAAAGATTTTACCCAAATCTCGCACATTGAAAGTGTAATGCGATTTGCTTGGTGTCGGGAGGAGTTCTTTGCATATCGTTTGAAAAACTCTCAGGGTTACGGTCATAAGAGAATCCAAATACTCTTCCAGCGAAGTAGTTCTCGATAGCCAGGATGACAATATCGTTCCAAAAATGTTTCTCTAAAAGGTATAAATTTCTTTTTTAGTTTATAGACGGAATTCTGAAAAAGTCACAGTAGTACGATAATCAATTAAGAGGATAATTAAAGAAAAATATATCCTTTGTATGGGTCATTGTGAATGAAAGTAATAGAGAAAAATCGAGCGATGGGTTATTGCTTCTACGCGTTCGTGGGTTCGGTTCTCCCCGACCTGAATGAGCTTTTGATCGCGTTTGATCGCGTTTGATCGCGTTTGATCGCGTTTGATCGCAATAACGGAAAATTATGATGGTCGGTAATAGGAGTTACGAAGCCTAATTGCGGCTTCGTAGGTGGTAGAGAGGGAAAAAGAGGCGAGGGAGTTCGGGACAAACATGCGTGAATCACTTTCATATAAAGAAGGCTTCGTCGCTTTGCCATTAACTGCAGATATGTGACGTTTTCGCGGCGGCTTTAATTACGATGCCTAGGGCGTGGTTCGCACGCGAGTGGAAGAAAACTGAATGTGTAGACTGCTGTGTACCAAATGTTTCTCTCTGACCTTGCAGGCATTCAGATTTTTACGAGCAACGGAAAGCATTGCAGTTTTGCACGTAAGAAGTACGATCACTGTTTAAGTACTTTTCCATCAAAATACTTCAGAGATATAGAATACCGTTTTACTTATTGCTTGGAATCCAATGATTAGCTCGAAGGGAACGCGCATTTTTCTTTATCAGTGCAGTGGCGAGTATAGACAGAGGAAGAAAAAGAATTATGAAGGATTAAAAAGTCATTTCTACAATCAAATCTTAAGAAAGATAAAACTATAGTGCTAATTTCATTAAAACTAAATTAATCTGTTAATCCTTTCAGTGTCGGTGATCTCTGTAAAGCAGTTTTTGTTTACCTTCGTATCGTCCTCCATTTCAGGAAATGCAATATAATGAAAATGGCGTAAAAGTCGTTCAGTGACTGGATTCCGTCCACCACCGGGAGGTGCCATCGAACCTATGATGTTAACATCCTCGATAGCTCTGAATGAACCTATTTCTTTTCTATCATACCATCCTAAAGTAGATATAAACAAGCAGATACTGTAAATCAATTGAGATAATATTAGTCTTAATAAGCATTTACATGCATATTATACAACCAAAATAAGTATGAGAAAATGTATAGTAACTTTTAAAATATATTTTCTCTCAATTTGTATAACTGGTCTGTCATTGCCTTTATATTCATTATGCGTATGAAAATTCATGTTTTTAATGAGAGTAAATATAATGTATTAATAAGTGTGTAAGTATAATAGATTCAGTAAGAATTAAACTCGACGAAATGACCCGTAACATTGAGGCTAATTTTACCACTCAAGTCCATATACTGCCTGAGAAGCTCGATCGGGGGCTGTGCGCCATAAGTCTCGAGTGCCGGCATATTCATGTCGTCAATGAAGATAATTTGTCTCTTGGAAAGTGGTGGACCGAAAACTCCTTTGCGCCGCTTATCCAGCTTACTATCGATCAAGTCCTGTGATAATAATTGATGCCAAATTAGGGGATTCGGTTTATTGCTGCGACGAGCTTTTCTCCCATTATATATTTTGTCAATAAACCAAAACACACTTGAGTTTGATTGGCAGAAGTGCGAGCGGAGAAAATTATGAAGTCGCAAATGTACTTTTTCGGCATGTCTCTTGAGAGTTTGGTAGAAACCGTCAACGTTTTGCCGCTGCCCGTCGGACCGACACAAAGTATATGATTTTCGTTCGATATTAAATAATGAATCAAAGCGGCACTGCGTGCCATGTCGACAGTGGGAATTTCGATATCTGTGTATTTTAAAATCTTTTATGTAGAATTATTATTCTTCACATGTTTTCAATTCATCAATCGTTTCTCTTGTAAATAACCTCCTCTATCATTATAATATTGTCATTCCAATATATACTTCTTAATTTAATTGATTAGCTATTCGAATACTTACTTAGAGAGGTAATATAGGATGTTAAAAAAAGTATGAAACGATTATTAAAATTATTATAGCTGTGCTAGAATAAAAGCTAGAAATAAAATGAAACCTCTATCTAAAGTCGCTGTGATATTACCTATACAAACGTTATTGCGTAAAAAGCATTTAATGTACACTCTACAGATGTTTGCTGCTCAAACAACTGCGACACAACTACGTAAATACGTTTTTGATTGCATGTTTTTGCATACGTTAATCACGTAGATGTTTGAGGATAAATTTAACGATTGTATTCCATAAAATATAGTAGCCCCAAATAATCGATACCTGAAAATTTCTTCTCAGCACTTATTGTGATGGGTTCTATGTCGTCTATCCATTTCCTCCACACTGTCTGGTCTTGCTCTTCTTCTTCAGCTTCTTCATTTGTTTCGCCAGTGCCAATGTGCAATCTAGAAGAATTTTTTAAGCAAATACACCTGCCGCTTTGAACTAATTGATAGGACAACACTGGAGGCTTGACAATAATTTCTTTAAAAAATAAACCCTTCATATCTCTGCATTTAGAACTGTATTTTCAATAGAATATCAAAAACTAATTAGAATTTTACGAACTTTCCTATTATGAAGAAAGTAACAGTTGAATGTAAATTAATTTACTAATGAGAAATTTTTACTCTCCCTCTTTATGTATGAACATTTCTAACATAAAAGTTAAATCTAGTCATGGCTCATATAATTAAGTTGCCTTATTAAATTTAAAGCATGAATTATAATGTATAATAAAATGGAGTACTAATGGGTATACTACAGCCCGAAAATTTCTGGATCCTATTATATTTTCAGTTCCGTACAACAATAGCAAAGAAGTTCAAGCAAAACAACTTTGTGTATGATTAAATTTAGAATTATGAATGTAAGAGAATAAGAAGGAATATTTAAAGATTAGTATTAAAAATATAAACTTAATTATATATGTACAAGCTCATATCGCAAAAGTGACCATATAAAAATAGAACAGTCTACCTATATGTGTGACTGAAACAGGTCGTTAAGCTACAAAATCTTTAGTTATACTTATATACATTTTATTTTACCATGAAAAATAATTTTTAAGGAAGATTTTGTCTATAAAATCAGTTTGGGAAAAAAATAATTTCTACTCGAGTGTCGAAAAATTCGTTTTAACAACTTGCTCAAAATATTTGTATCATTCCGAACTTTTGATATGCACCAATTTAATGAAATAAATTTTGAAGATCTCATGAAAATAATTGTTGTCTTGGTTCAAAGCAAAATATAAGCATCTTATCACATTCTCTGTGAATTCGTTTATGTTTTAATATATTTGAATTTTTTCTGAAAAAGTACTTTAATAGTAGCAATAAATACCGGAGTCTTGTTTTACCAAGACGTAATTAAACTTATTCTGTATTTCATTACGTACAATGCAGAAAACAATCAAAAGCTTTTTAGTCTCGCCTTCTAGCGATACCCTGGTAGAAATTTAGCCGAGTTGATGACCAGCTATACTAGCCATTACCGATTATATATACGCGAGTTTTTAAGCGAGTTTACCCGTCTAGCAGACGAATAACCCTGTCTATTTCGCCACAGTTTTGAAACGCAAACTTAGCAAACTGGCTAAGGACTCGGCTATTTAAAAAAAATATATTTGCTGATTAATTATAATTTATTCCATTTTAGGCTGATATATTGATATCTAATAATATAAATCAATATTATTGGTCATATAAATATACATATTACCATATTTAATTTGATATATTAAACTTAAACATTTGGCGTTTAATGCATAATTTTTGCACAAATGTTTACTTTTGACGTTTAGTCTTGACTGGTCATTACCGAGCATTTGACGATTTGAAACTCTAAATGATGGTTAGTCGAAACTGACTAACGGCTGGATATAAAACCAGCCGAACTCGTAAATGTTCTACCAGGGTAGAAGCGGTTATTTAGGTTACTCAAGGTTGAGCAATTCTTTCATTGCGGTCAGAAGACCGCATGTATTCCATGGAATTTTTCCGAGCTCTAAATAAGGTAGCAAATCATCTTTGTAGACACTTTAATACTTTCTTGGTTAAAAAGCAGATAATGAATAAGCTGACTTTGTTGTGAAACAATGATCAAGTAAATCTGGCATTAACTACGTACTTGTAATCGTAAACCAATCCTTCTGCTGGAAATTGCATATAATGGTTGGCTTTTCCTTGCAATTCCCGCATCCAATCGCTAAATAGATACCGACTATTACAGTCGCAGGTAGCTCCTACGCTCCATATAAATGCAAAAGCTGACCAGGGCTCGATAAGGTGAACTGGATAGATAAATCAAAAAGATTTAGATACCGATAAATATGACTTTCGGAGGAAATTGAATTCATAGCATTCTATATATGTTACCTGGAAAAGGCGTTCCTTCGGGAACCTTTACGGAGTCAATCTGATAGTTCATCAAGTTCGTGTACGATATAACCAGACTTGAATCGATACTCGTCACGATTTCCTTCAAGTTTTCTCGTAGAAATTCCAGGCCTGGGATTATAAAAAAGTAAGCCAATTCCGACACTTCCTCTCGACATTCCTCCATATTCTATATGCAAGATCAGTCTGTGTTAGCTAAATATATGAATCCTAAATATAGGCAAATTAAATGTAAACAAAGCTCTGCAGTTTATTTCCCCCAGTTGTCTGATGTGCCTAACTGAATAATTACAAGATTTAAGTCCAAATAAATTGGCAATATAAACTCTTAGATGTTTACTATTAGTATTTTACATCGTTCAAATTATGAACAGATTTAATAGAATGCAAATGGCCAGGTCCGGAAATATGACTATGATCAATATAAATTTGTTGTGATCAGACCTTATAATTTTTTAAACTTTAGTTGTATTTAAACATCGATATAGATTGGCATCGAAACCGAACAATCCTAGGGTAATGATTATTTTAAACCTAACTTACTTTTGGTAATTTCTTGATCCAGCAATCAATGAAAGGGTTTATGCCCAATCCTCGTGGTTCGAGATAAACCATGCCGCATCTAAATGAAAAGAGATCCGAGTAGAGAAAGTATCATTAATAATTATTCTTAACCTCCCTGATTGCGCTGTCTGAGAAAGAAGCACAGCAAAATATAAAATATAACTTTGCGTGTATTTTTTCTTTATACGAGATTGCTTCTATTTGCTTGGAAGATTTTCGTTTTCTTTAAGAACTAAAAGATTCTTTTTTTTCTTTAGTTGAAAAAGAGAGGAAGAAAACTAAGCGTATAAGTTTGACTCATGTCACTGATGTCCTAAATTTTCAAGACGCCAAGGCATTTCGAAACACATATTACTCTTAGACGTCTGCCGCTCTATTGGCTTCGAAAGCGAGACACACACAGAGAGAACGAGAAAGAGAGAGAGAGAGAGAGAGAGAGAGAGAGAGAGAGAGAGAGAGAGGGAGAGAGTATGAGAGGGGAGGAGAGACGGAGAGAGATACGTGAGAGAGTGCGTTGCCAACCGATTGAAGGCAAAAATTAAACTTCGTAAATAGCGGAGAATAACGTGTCCAGAAGTTGGAGAAATTAAAGAAAATAAATATAGTTATAAGTAGACTCGAAAAGAGACCAAGCAGCACCAATTATTTAGATTTATACAGCTCTTCTTATGAAAATTACTAGTTAAGCGCTGTCGAAGAATGTATTTCTTTTTAATGTATTTGCAAGCATCAATACGTTATAATTGTTTGATTAGGTTTCATAGTAACGATGATTTATTTTTTATACATATAAGAATAAATGAATTTATATATATATGGAAAAACTAATAAATTTTTCAAATCTATACTTATAAAATTGAAGTTATTCTTTGAATTAGAAATAAATTGAAATAAATTTGCGAAGCAAAAATGCTTGGATCAATTGCCCTACCATGTCTAGCTGTATATACTTACTACATAGCATGGATAAGAGGGATGGTCGAGAGCGTATGGACGAAAGGTAAAGAAGCTTTACCTGGATACAGTAGCTGGGGAGGCAACTTTCAAGTCGGCGACCTCGAATATCATTGTCTGATAGGGCGTTAATCTCATGATTTCGCCGGACGATAGGCAGAGCTTTTTATTGTCGTCGAGTACGGTATTCATGTTTTCGATCCAGACAGCGTCCACAGGCCCATCGAACACGTACCAGCGTTTATCCGCATCCGTTGCTGTCGTTCCAGCTCGAATCAATGTTGATAAAATTCCGTCCGTCCTTATTAAAGTTTATATTATACATTCCCCGCTTACTCTGTATTTGCATGATGTTATGTATGCATATATATATATATATATATATGAGTATCTATATGATGCACCGATTCAATTTCGCAATAGCAGTGAATAATTGGAATGCAGGAAGCACGAAATTGACAAAATTGGAAATACACAATATATGATACGAACTGTAAATATTTGTAAACTGTTTGGTTATATAATTTGCAAATCGAGAAATTTGATTAATAACTATAATTGGATGTTTGAAGCAAAAGGGAAATAATTATATCAATATCAACCTAAAGTCGTGCAATGTCTGGCTATACTCGGAATTTTCTACTAATATGTCATAAAGTCATTTTTAAAATTTTAACAAGACACGTCCCAGTTTTTCCTTGGTCCAGTCAGCTTATTCTAGTTGGAAAATGTTTCTCAATTTGTAATGTCACATACAATAATTACAGTTATTTGGCAGTTTACGAAAATTTACCATTCATGCAGATATACATATAGCTAAAACAAAGTTGAATAGCGAAATCACCGAGAAATTAAGTAAGAAAAACAATATTTTGCATCAGTGGATTCAAAATTGAATTAGTACAGAGAATGTTAAAATAATAAAAGCTGGAGCTAATCATCTTCGTTGGGGTTGATTGAATGCTTTATTGAAATTTATACATTTCTTACAGAAAAACTCGTTCATCAGATTCGTCGAGGAGGAGGGGGGAGAGGGTCGGAAGTGGATGGGGATGGGGAAAATATACAAATATTGAGCTAAATCATGCGTTGACACGAGCCAAATATTGGGCTCTCCCCTCCGTCAATGAAAAAGTACATTACTTTAATGAAAAAACAACGAAAGAATATCTCAGTTAAAATAAAAAAACGCAGTGCTCGCTGCGTCTATTCTCTCCTTATACTCTCTGCATGCATATATCGTACTGTGTCTTATTGAAATTTCGCTACTCTATTTCCGACTTGGAAGAAGACGAAGTGCTGTAAACTCATAAACTCGCAGCAAGATATTAAAACTTGCTTTAACATATTTTTATGACTTTTCAAAAGTACATCCAGAATATATATATAATTGCATACGCAAACATGTAATCCTTATTTTAGACTTGTAAGGTGATTTGGATTTGGATAATGTTTGTATGTAACTATGCATAATATAAAACTTGACATCGTTAATTAATGATGTAATAAACTAGGAACAAAAAAGAAGGCAAACAGGCTATACTCACAGAAACAGATTGTAAATGGATAGTCAACATGAAGTTGACACATGTATGAAAAAGAATAATAAAATTGAGTTATATATGAAGGTATTAGGTCTGTTTTTTCAATCTGATATTGCTTCATTCATCGTACACCCTAGAAACGCATTTCTGTTAATTACAATCGTTATCGCTTTGTGCTATTGTCAATTCGTTTCACGAAGCTTCAAATTATTAAATAAGTCAGAAGGACAAGAAGCATCTCGTTCTAAGGTTATGATATTTTCTCTGAAAATAAAGTGTTAGTAGCCAAATACTCATTACTCATGCTGTCGTCCGAAATGGCCTTTACAAAAGTGGAACTACGAAAAATAGCCGTTTAATTATTTACTGTACGGTTTGCTGCAAAGTCCAGTTTATCAGGTTGAACCAAGTCGTTGTAAAGTCCCTATTATAAAAGCTTAGTCGCTCGTAATCGCCAATTTCATTGATATTACGAAAAGCTTCATCTTGGCGAGCAACCGCATAGCGTCGCGTCATCGCTTTCCTAATTCAAAAATGCGGGTTCAAACTAACCGTAGCCTTGTCTCAGAGCTCGTTTATCATAAAATAGCTGCGCTACGACATAACAAAAGCAAAAAAGAAAGAAGAGAAAAGAGAATTAAAAGCGATCGGCTTACCATTCATGAGTACTGAGATCGTATTCACCATACAATTGACCCATTGTTATGGACTTTGGATTGACGACGTAGGTGTGCACGGGTGTGAAAGGCTTACCGCTCGGCTGCATTTTTCCTTTCAATCCGGTAATGGTGTCCCTCAGAACTTCATAGCACTGGAAATGTAATCGCAACATTACTGCTTACCCACACACATACGGATGCTGCACAGATGTCCGTGCAGTGTACGCGAATGTCCGGAAAAGTAAAAAGTTGAAAGGAATAAGCAGCCACATGGACAAGTCGTAAAATGCTTGTCTATATCGAGGAGTAGAATATAAGGCTGGAAAAAGGAATCGCGTTATTTGTGGATAAACACTGATCGAGGCTGTCGCGCTCGATATAATAAAACAAAAAGGAAAATGGAAGAGAGGGCCGCGGAGGTTGTATTATACACGCTACACCGCGTATATTTTGCAAATATGTGCAGCTTCCTGTGTCGTTTATTCAAATTATGCAGCGACCACCAGAAGCTCGAATGCGTCTGGGCTCTTGCAGCTGTTGCTCGTGTGTCACCACCGCTGCATGTAAACAGGTCCCTCCCACCTCCCGCCCACTATTTTCCTCCCACTACTTGAACATAAATGAGGTTTCCACAATTCTGCGTCTCTGGGAGACTTTCGTCTATTTCAATTCCGCTTGTTCACCTCGTCAATTAGAAACTTTGATTTGGTTTACTTATATATGTATTCAAGTTAGTAGTCGGTTGGAAAAGTAATGTAAGGATTGCAAAATTAAAAGATTTCTTTCTCGACAGATCGATCAAACTATCGTGTAGTAGTTACATATGGGTAATACAGTAATCTTTCCGTATCCTATCCACCGCTATAAAACGTGTTGTAAGTTATCACACGATCGTAAAATTTATCACATTTCAAAATCATATCCTTCTGAATTATTACAAAGCTAATAGGTAGGCACACGGTGAAAAATGCGCTTGTAGATGTGGAATGTGGTCGCATTGTTCAGCTTCGTTGTATACAAAACGAAATCTTTATAGTCGATAATAAAATCCCGAAGTGGCCGGATTCCTTATAAAAAATTTACTGGCAGCTGCTAAGGACCTCAGACTCGGCTTCTGGCAGGAGCAGCGAAAGTCCCGAGTTTTTGGTACTTAAAAATGCAGTTGGTCATGAAGTATATACATAATGGATCAAATGCTCTGTCAGGGAGAAATTATTCGCCATGGAAACCTATGTACGTCAGCGCAGATCAAAATCAATGGCAAGTAAAGACAGTCATCGGGCATTTAGGATGATAATCTCGGTGCGTCAACGTATAATCGCAGGAGGCACGCGGTATATAAGCCAGGGAGCTAGTAATTAGACTCGAAATGCGAGCGGATGACGGGAGCGAGGCTGGCTTATGGAAAATTAATTTCCACTGATCTCGTCTAGCGAGTATCCTGCACGCGCGCGACCGACCGAGGGATGCGAGGGAGGACTCGTCGATGAATTCGTTTGGCCGCAGAAAGAGGGTACGATAGACGCCAGATCCTCTCGTGCCTCCGTATTTTCCTCTCTCTCTCCCTCTCTCTTTCTTTCTCCCTTTCTGTCTCAGGCGGCAGAGAGCCGAAATTAGGGGAAATTCAGGCAGCTGCGATTCGACCTCTTTCCCCCCGGTGCGTAGGGAAGCGGATCGGAAGTAGGAGCCCGTGCAGGCGGGCCGGTGGGTGGTCCGTAGAGGGGTCGAATAAAAAGAGCGTCTTCACTCGATAGTTATACGCACGACTAAAAAGCAGCCTTGCTCATTTAGCGCTTCGATTCCCGGACCGTTCCTTTTTCCCTCCCTCGCCGAGGCTCTATTTCTCTCTACTCGGGCTTCGCCATGTCAAAGGCCGAAAGCTAACGTAAATATAGACCCTCGGGGCTCGCAAGTTGTTGCTGCTGCTGCTGCTACTTGCCCTCTACCATTTCTTTCGTCGTACAAAATTCGCCGATCGAGTAAAGGAGCTAAGATAACCAACTCGCATTCGCTACCCAGCATTCCATTTTCTTCTTCTTCTTATTACACCGAGCCGCTAGCTTTTCTTATTTTTCTCAGTCGACTAGCTCTTGAGCAATGGCTCGATTTACAAGTGTCTACTTCGAAACGTTTCATTCATTCCCAAACCGTTTTTATTGTTAACTTTTCTTTACGATCGACTCTCTTTAAATACTCTTCCTTGCACCAGCTGCACTTTTGAATATCGAGCTTATTAATTCTATAACTCAACGTGTTTTAACAAGCTGTTAATACAAATGGAAAAAAAATATCTTTGAACAATAATTGATTGTTATAAATCAGTTTTAAATAAAAATACTTTGCAACTCTGGTACAAATCAAAAATTATAATGTTCATATAAGATTGAGCCATTAAATTAGCATTATCGGTTGTAATGTAACTATAGTACTATAACTACAACAGTGCAAACTACACTACAATCGTTCTCATCGCCGAATGTCTAATTATATCTGGAAGAAGATACAAAGTACTAATACAGAAGTCATTAAATACACAATAAACACAGCTGAAGAAATCATCAAAATCATAAATAGTCAAAAACAAGACACAAAAACAACACAACCAAAATCCAAAATAAATTGTGACTCCTGTAATTATCCGAAAGTAGCGGGAATTAAACACATTCATTTCATTAAAGAAACAATAATTACAAATCAAAATCAAAATATTTTAAAGTTCAGACCAATAGAAGAGTTAATCGACAAGATAAATAA
>UELU01143199.1:0-31402 GCA_900490025.1 Megastigmus dorsalis | reverse complement strand
CTGATTCATACTCTGCATGCAATGAAGCAGAAGATTTTGAACGTTTTCGTGACATAACAAATGTATTGAAAAAGTGAAAACCAATATTTTTATTATATGCTTTACTTATAATTCATGTACAAATTGTATAGAACATATGTGTCCATGCACAAGTGACCGGATGTACGAGTTTGTTCGTCAATTTTGTAGTGGTAGATAGAAACAAAATTTTATGTACCATTCAAGAAAAATTTTTTTCTCTGAACAATAAAGTCTTAAAATTAGTCAAGGAACGCTCTCAAATTTTTTCAAAAAATTTTTAGGTATTTTTGAAAAATTGGATTTTTTGAAATTTTCGAAAATCAATAATTGTCCCCAAAAATTCTGAAAAAAATTTAGAGTGTTCTTTGACTAATTTTAAGACATTTTTGTTCTTAGAAATTTTTTTCTAAAATTCATAGTTTTTAAGAAAACAATAGATTAAGATTTTTATAAAATTTTTTCATTCTCACCGCCATTTCGAAAAAACACGTCGATGAATTTTTCTGAAAAAAATTCCTCTTAATGTTTGAGTGCCATGATCAGCTCTGACCATAGTAAAAACTTGATACCTTTGCGGTACCATTGTGAAAAAAAGTGCGAAAAATTTTTTTTTTGAAAATTTTCACGTTTTTCACGTTTTAATCGGCCATATTTTTTTTTCTCGGTGTCTAATCGAAATTTCGAGATCAGGTTCTTAAAGAGCATCAAATTTTGCGTAGGAATAGAGGTATTGCATAATTTTTTTGGTCCGATAACATAATAAATAAACACGTTGAAAAGTTAGTAAAAATTCTGATCACCTCGGTATTAATGGGTTAATGATTCAAAGTTTAACGGCGTTGCTAAACTAAAAACCTTCAACTTCTTGACAAAAAGCTAGTCGATTGTAAAAATGAGTAATAGCATCACAAATCATCCCTGCATCGAATCTAGCAGCCTCATTCAACTTTTGTGGATATTGTGCGTGATTATCCAACATCCATCCAGGATTTGTGTCTGTTAATTTCACCATTAAAAGTGAAAGTAGCCTCATCCGGAAAAACTATATTGTACAAATATTGAGGATCTGCGTCTATTCTGTTCATCATCGCTTCGCAAAACTCGATCCGACGATCAGGATCATCATCATTAAGCTCCTGTACCAAATGGACTTTATAAGGATGAAAATTGATGCTTTTCAGAATTTTTCGTACAGTTTCATGAAAATTTCAATAAATGCTTCAGCGATTTCAATCTGCTTATCCTCAGTTGCTACAGATTCTGGGCGACCAGTTCTCTGCAGATCATCGACAGTCCCAAACTCTGCAAATCGCAGTATAATCCTTACGACTGTAGATTTTGAGATAGGTGTTTGTCCGTCTTTATTACGAAAATGGTTATTAAGGGGGTGTCAAAGTCCTACAGTTACCACTCAAACTGTTTTACCAATCGGATATGAATAATTAGTAATAACTACATAAATAGGTAAAATTATGCAAATCCCAAATACAGGTGCACTACCTCTATGAATTATCTATCACTTGACAAAGTTACAAGTAAATATTTCAAGTACACCCTTAAAAATTTTTGCACCAAAAAAACGCACTCATTTCGATGCAAATACTTATTTTTTCGGTGCAGAAATTTTTGAAGGTGTTGTTGAAATATTCACTTGCAATTTTGTTAGAAAATAGATAATTAATAGACAAAGTGCATCTGTATTTGGGATTCGCATAATTTTACCTATTTATTTAGTTATTACTAATTATTCATATCCGATCGGTAAAACAGTTTGAGTGGTAACTGTAGGACTTTGACACCCCCTTAAGCAACGTACGAACTTCGAGGTAAGATCGGACTCGATCTCGCCAACCACGCATCGTCAATAAACTTATCCTTTCTCGCGTCAAAAGATTAGCATATGCCATTGAATTTTATTTAGATATGAATAATACACGAGTCAGAATATTTATGTATTTCAATTTAGTTTTAATTTGTTTATTCAGAGGAAAAAGAAGAATAATGGTAGCGACTCCAAAACTTATCAATTGCAAAGAAAAACGAATTGTTCAAAAAGAAATGTTTACAATGAAGGAATATGTTATTAGATAAATAAATTATTGTTTAATTTTTTCTTAAATTATTATCCATATGAAATTTCCGCGGAAAATTTCTATCATCTGATCACAGAGTTTATAATTACTCGATTTTTGATTTCCACTGGGCAATGGAGATTCATTAACAGTAATCACATCTGCTCGAGTGTCGACCGATTAAGGAAATAATCCTTATTTGTCGAATTTGCTTTTCTCATGTCCCATGAAGAAATGTTGAAGATGATCCTGTTTTCGTGTTAAGGTACAAGGTATATATAATTTTTTATACTTTTTTTTATTCATAGCTATGGTTTCTCCTAGAAGAGTGTTGGTAAGGGCATAGTTTATGCAATGTTTCGTTTAAAACGTGTTCTGAATGTTTTGATTCAGTTTCATTTTCGTGTTTTTCGATGTAGTTTATTATGTGATTTTTTTTTTATGGTGGTTAAAAAGGGAAAAATCGCTTCGCGACCATAGACAGGCTCTAGATCCCGCTCCCGAGGTCAGAGACATCGAGCTCGGGGCCGTCACCCAGAAGACTGCCGTCAGTCAGGGCCGGAATGGGTGGGACCCATCACGTCCGAGGCATCCGTCAGCGTCCGGCCAGCTAAACGCAACCCAACCCCCAGTTCCTTGATTCGCGGTTGATAAATCAGCCGAGGAGCAAGCAACTGCAAAATCCACCCTCTTCACCAAACCGACCCGGGACTGTTGTGCACATTACTTCGGGCCGTCCGGCGTGTCTATGTCCTACGTGTCTGTCGTGTCTGTTTTGTCATATCGTCCTCTGTCACCCATCCGGGCTTCTGGTTCCTCCTCCGAGGCAGGTTTACCTTCGCCTCGGTTTTCTCTTCGCCTCCTGTAGTGCTCGCCTGAAGACTTTGCAGTCTCCGGCCCCAGCGGCGTGTCTGTACTCTGGGCCCGCGTCCCTTGCTTCTTTGCACAAGAAGCAGTACGGGTCCTTCCTGCAGGCCTCCCTGTGGTGGCCGGGCTCGCCGCACTTGTAGCAGTGGGTAGACCGGTCCGCTCCTTTACACTCCCGGCTGAGGTGCCCGTACCCAAGGCACCTAAAACATCGCACCACGTTTGTACGCCTTCGTACTCGGCAGCTCATCATACCGACGCGAATGTGACCCGCTGCGAGGAGCGTATCCGCTTCGGCCATCTCCAACGTCACCGTCGCTAACTTGAGTCCTCTTCTGTTTGGTCCCATCACCCTGACCGTCCTCTCTCGTGTTGTTGAGCCAAGCGCCCTGTCGAGCGCCTGCTCCACCTCGCCCACTTCGGTTTGGAAGTCGAGGTCCCTGAATTCCAGGGTGACTTTACCCCCTTCCGCCCTAACCGTGCCGATGCCCGCCATTGTTTTCTCTAAGTTGGCCGCGAAGGCCCCTCGGTCGGAGTTCCTCGCCAGCCGGAGCAACATGTAGCCCCTCTCTGTTTGCATTGCACCCAGAACCCTCGTGTTGCAGCTATCTGGGTTGATCTCCTTGCGTATCTTTCCGAGGACGCTGGCATAGGTCTTCCCTTCGGAGACCTTCAC
This sequence comes from Megastigmus dorsalis, assembly GCA_900490025.1. NCBI lineage: Eukaryota > Metazoa > Arthropoda > Insecta > Hymenoptera > Megastigmidae > Megastigmus > Megastigmus dorsalis. Next base: position 27,766 of record UELU01143199.1, on the reverse strand, counting down.
TGTCATCGTCGTTGGCCTGGTATTCTTCCTGCTCCGTTCTGTACCTGCGGGTTTGGGGAGGGGGGGCCTCGTAGCCGGGGGTTCCTCTCTCCTCTGCCCGTCCTTTCTCGGCTTTTTTGCGTGCCGTCTGGCCGCTTCTCTATCTTCCTTCTTCTCTTCCGGGCTGCTTACTGGGCTCCTTGTCCTCTTCGGCTTCTGTGCAGCGAGGACAGCATCCCGTAGGAGCTGCCCCTGCATGCGGCTTCGTATCGTCTTTCTGGCATCTCTAGCTTCCTCCGTGGTTATCAACTCTTCTTGGTAGTCCTTTTCCAGTCATGTCGCCTTTTCGTGTTTTTTCTTTATGAGCATGACCCATTCGTTCATACTCTTCAAACCCTCCTTTATTGGTCTAGCAATGTTCTTCTGCACGTCGCAGGCTTCCAACATCTTCCGTATCTCCTGCTCGGCTCGTAGGAACAACTCCGCTTGTTCTTGGCGAATACTTACTATTTCCGCCCAATCTTTCTTGCAGAGTTCTGTGTCCTGCGCGGTAGCGTTGCTGAACGCGCTTACGTAACTGCAGTCGCTTTTAGCGCTTGTCTCGCTGACTGTTCGAAACCTAGAGGTCCCCGCTCCTTCCATCCTGGGTACTTGTAGAGTGCTCATCTCAGCTGTTTTGTTTTTTAGTTGTAGTTCTTCCATCTTGTTCCCACGAGTAGCTAGGGAAATGAAGGTCCACCCCCGCAGAGCCCCGCGTGCGGGGGTAAGGCTGGTTACTCTGGGAGCTCGCCTAGTATCCCAGAGACAGAAAAATTGCATCTAAAATTTATTGACAAATTCTATCTATTAATACTTACAGATTTAATTATCTTTGTGTAAATCTCGAAGGATTTTGTATGTGTGGAGGTATATTAGTACAGGTATTGTAAACGGTGTGATATTTTTAAAAAAATTGAAACTGTTGCGATACACGAAAAGTTGCTATATTGTATGTATGTTTTACATATACGTTTTTTGTGTGAATTGTGTCATGAGGGACCATAGTGAGTTTAGCGGTGGGGTACAACGAATAAATGAATTCTGTTTAGTTGAGAGACAGAGATGGAGTATTAAAATATAAGTTAGGTAATGGTTATCGCGTTTGTTTCTGAAAGTCTTTGACCTGTTTTAACCCATTAACGCTTAAGTGGGCACTTTTTTCACCAGTTTTTCAGAGCTCTCTAGATGCGGTAAATTTGGGCCTAAAAAATTTTTGAATACATGAAATTTATAGATTTTTCATCCATCTTTCGAGTGGTAACATTCAAAATATAAAAAAAATAATTTTTTATTACTCAAAAATAAAGCTTAAGTGTAAAAAACACCGAAAAAAAATTTTTTTTTTTGATTAGATTTTTTATCAACTTTCCATTATGCAATCATCTTGAAACCAATTTAGATGGTGGAGGGAATGTCTGAGTTTTGAGAAAACGTGTTCGGAAAGTTAATTTTGTTACCTACATGATTCAAAATGGCGTCCAAAGTGAAAACTGTTACTGATTTTTCTCCCTTTTATTATTATTGTTTTTATAAATTGAAATTCTACTACACAGGAAATTCTACTATCCGCAGAAAAGTGGGTTAGAAGGGAAAAATCTTCATCCTCGCTGCACGCGTGCCACCTTCTCAGCGCGCATAGTCGCCTGGTAGGGGGGCCGAAGATGGTCGCTATTAGGACCTCTCTTGTCTTTCAATGGCGCATGCGCAATTGAAAAATACTGAACATATTATACTATAGAGTGCGTGAGAAGAAAAGCACATACTATAGAGGGCGTGAGAAAACCGATAATTTTCTTAATGATGAAATGGGGCTAAAAAAAGTTTGAACGGCTTTTTCTTTGCACTCAGTGGATAGATTTTCATGATACTTTTTGGAAATAATTTTCTTAAATAAATAGAAATATGGGCTGGGTGTTACATTGCCCTCCAAATAAAAATTTAAATGTTAAACAAAAAAGAATTTTATAATTTTTATTTTAATAAGACGCACAGACTCGAAAAACCACAAAAAACGGTACCTTTATGATAGTGAAACAATATAAACTCACTTTTATAATAAATACGTAAAGCAATCATTCTTTTGATAAATAAATAAAAAAATCACTGTCTTTCAAATTGAAAATAAAACAAAATCACTTAAACAAAGAAAAAATGTCACAGCAAAAAACTGAAAAATCTCAGGCTTTCATTTAATAAATATGGCACGGAACAAAATAAAAAAAAAGGACTGAGACACATTTTCTGAGGCTGTTGAGCCATTGTGGAAGGTCCCCGGAGTGCTTTATGTCCTTTCTTTTCGCGGCGAATCCCGCCTGGTACTGGAATAGGAGTTTTAAATATTCATTTCGGAGTTTTTACACTTTCTACGTAGTTTCTTCTTTTGCGCACTGGCACTATTCATAATGTTTCTTGTCTCACATATAGTTTTTAAATAGTTAATTATTACTGATTTGATTGATTGACTTATTATAATTATATAAAATAAGTTTTTAAATTAGAAATGTGAAAATTTTCACGTTCTTTTAGATTCGTTTGGTCGTATAATAAATATGTAACTGTGTTAACTTTTTCTTCAATGGTATACGGTCCCTTATATACATGAAAAAATTTCGCAATCTTATTACCTAACGCATCAGATACATTTAATGCTTTTACTAGAACCGGGACGCCGATATCAAAAGTGTAATGTATTTTATTTGCATTCAGAGCGCTTTTTAATTTTATTCTGCATTTTCTCGCGCACTAGGAAGATTTTATTTCTATAGGTATATTATTATATTTTGGTAATTTTAAACATTTCTCACAGAAACGCGTTGGTGCATTATTTAAATGCAATTCGATAGGTATGCAAACTGCCGTTTCATACGTTTCGTTCATGATTTTCCCTATGATCTTAACATACCGCGCCCATCCACTATGCTTATTTTTCATGAACGTACGGAAAAATCTTGCTAGTTCACGGTGCATATGCTCTGTAACGCTAATCTGCGAATAGCTTATTGAGGAGAAAATTGGCATCACGCCTTCTTTTTCAAGTTTCTTTAACCATTTTTCAGGCGTAAACTGAGTTCCGTGATCTGATATAATCGCTTTCGACTTTCTATAATTTATTACGTAGTCATTAAATATTTTGCGAATGATCGATGCGGTATTTACATTTGAAATCACGATATTATTATTATTAATTAATAATATCGCGTTATTCGCGGTTATTTTCTCTTTCTCTCTTATCACTCTGGGTAGAGGCTATGCGCCCGCAATGGACTCATGGTGCGGGCATAGCCTTGGAGATGTCCCTTTTTTATAAGTGAGTTCACGATTACCTCGCAATGGAAGAAAGTACAAATTTAAGAATTTTTTTTTGCTTACCGAACAGTATTTTCTTTCAGAAATACTGGGTTTTATTTCTTGGCCATATAAATAGCATTAATTCCTCAAGAAGTCTTTTACAGACATTTTGAGACATTATAAAGCAAAATCCATCATATGGTTTGGTCAGGACTCTGCGCGTAACCAGAATATGTTGCTAAAGTAATATTAGCAAGATACCAAGAAATTTTTGGATTTTTCATGTTAAAATTGTCATAAATTATAGTCAAATATATGATATATATTGTATTAAATGTAATTAATGCATTGGTTTTTTCATTTCAGGTGAATATAGGAAAATATAACTTATATGAATAATACCCCCTTAATTGCATTATTTTAATATTAATTATTTAAAAGAGTAATACCTTTTTCCTGTCTTTATGTTATAGGATCATGTGTAGTAGTTAAAAACTTCATGTGCAATGGAAGTTCTTCTATGTTTTTTCTTGGGTTCTGTATAATATAGATTTCATATTACTGAAGTGCTTCAATTTTTTTATGCTTATCATTTTTTTTTTAGATTTTATTTGTTTAGAAGATAGTTATAACAATTTGAAGAATATAATAATTCTTTTTAGTATTGAATAATCAGCATATAAAGATTAAGTTGCGTAGGAAGTTTTGTTATTCTCACTCATAACTTTTAAATGGAAAGCGCTTATAACTCGTTCTAAAATGCAAATAAAAGCTTATTATCTATACTTTTTATATCTTTTATGTAACATTTTCTACAATATATATTATTTTTGTAATCAACAAATGTTTAAAGACAACCGTGAATTTCATATATTTTGATAATATCGACTTTTACTCAGCTTCTAGTGTCCATTGGCACTAACGCCGTGACACTTATCTCAATTTTTTTGCTAAAGAATATCTGTAAAGTTGCAGAAAAATCCGTGTCTCGGAGGGTATTAACTCTCCTTGTAGGTGCATAAAAATAGGATATCATTTTTTTGTGGCTTTCATCCTGCAGTATTTGCAAAGATTTAATATCAACACTATTTGATAAGCAATACCTTATTAGTTTGCAGCGAATCTTTCAATTTTTTATAGCAAAATTTTAGTTTGTAAAATATTTAGGAGTATTCTTTTCATGTGTATATCAATATTTGGGAAATATTTTGTGAAAAATTTATTAAATATTCAATTCTAACAAGGGGAACCCATGATCTCCGGGAAAGCGATATCAGTAAAAATTTGGGAAGTAGTTTTTGGTACCTAAAAATGAAGTTTAGAAATAATTTTAGCGACTAATGGGCCCAATCTTTCAGGATAACCGCTAGTCAAGCCAAATACACCCAAATTTATGCAGTTGTTTCATGCTTTACAGATTAGCGACTAAATAAAATATAAAAGGTTTCCAAATCACAACTGAAAATTGAGAACGCGACCTTTAATTTGAAAGGTTGTAAAAGTCAAAAGCTCTACTCATTCGAAAGTTATTAGCATTTCAAAATTAGACACAATCTCGCACTTAAAACTCTGCATTATTTTTATACTAATTTAAAATGCAAAATTGTGCCTAATTTTTAAACTTTCATAACTTTTGAACGAATTCAGCTATTTACGTATATAACCTCTCAAATTGATGGTCGAATTCTCAATTTTCATTTGTAATTGAGAAACATTTTTGTTCTCGTTTGTTGCAGAGTTATAAAGCGTGAAGCAGCTTGATAAAGGATTACGTATTTGTCCTAAATAGCGGTTATCTTGTAAAATTGTGCCCATTGGTCGCAAATATTGGTTCTAAACTTCATTTTCATGTACCAGAATCTACTTTCCAAAGTTTGAGTAAAATCGCTTTCCCGAAGATCGTGGGTTCCCCTTGTAAGTATGAAATATTATAGAAATTTTTGGCAAGCTGCGTAGGCACACTGACTCATGTAGCGGTCGGATTTTAAACTATTTTTATAAGTACATCATGTAAAGTAGCAGTTTATTGAGAATTAAATTTCAGTAGTTACTTAGAAAATTTGTATCTATTTAGGCTTGTAAGCTCGTATCGTACCAAAATACTGTAGTATGTATTAAGTTTTTAAGTACGTTAGTAAATATTAAGGAAAATTTTAAAAGCTGCTATTTAACTTTTACTTAATCAATTTTTCTTACCAATTACAGTTTTACTTTGCGAATCAGAAAAGCTGATATTCTGCTTATTCAGTTTTCTCTTTTCAATTTTTACTCTTAACACGGCTGGATCCTTTACAAAGTTATCTTTGTCTCTTTGAGATTCTGACACACAATCAAGTTCATTTTCTTCTTCAGTATCTTCATTCTCATTGATTTCTTGTTTACGAAGTATCTGTAAAAGAAGACGGTACGTATTAGGGAGGAAAGAGACAATATCGCGTTGGGTAACTTTGCGCATCTTTATTTCAACTATATGATACCTCAAATAGATGGCTGAAAATTGATAGTACCACATACATTTAATTGTCCCAAAAAATTTTACGTATTTAACTTGCAATTGTTACATAAAATCAATTACCCATGACTTACAAGGGGAACCCACGATCTCCAGGAAAGCGATTTTGCTCAAACTTTGGAAAGTAGATTCTGGTACCTGAAAATGAAGTTTAGAACCAATATTTGCGACCAATGAGCACAATTTTACTAGATAACTGCTATTTAAGACAAATACGTAATCTATGAGAGTTTAAAAATTAGGCACAATTTTGAATTTTAAATTAGTATTAGAATAATGAAGATTTGAAGTGCGGGATTATGTCTAATTTTGATACGCTCATAAGTTTCGAATGAGTAGAGCTTATGACTTTTACAACCTTTAAAATTAAAGGTCGCATGCTAAAGTTTCGTCTGTGATTTGAAAAGATTTTATATTTTATTTAGTCGCTAATCTGTAACGCATAAAACAAGTGTATGAATTTTCGCGTATTTGGCTTAAATAGCGGTTATCCTGAAATATTGGGCCCATTGGTCTCTAAAATTGTTCCTAAACTTCATTTTTAGCTACCAAAAACTACTTCCTAAAGTTTTACTAAAATCGTTTTCCAGCAGATCATGAGTTCCTCTTGTTAGTCCTTTAAGCATAAGTCAGTAATATTACAATCTTACTAGAAAGAGTTAATTTTTATCTCTTAATTTCTCGATGTATTTTTATTTATTGTTATGTAAATTAATTTAATATTTTATAATTTTAAAATAGTGCGTTCCGGGGTAATATGGTGTACCTTTATTTCAACTGTATGCGTTGCCTAGAAATTCTCAAATGAATATTAATTAATAGTACTGCATACATTAAATGACCCCCAAAAAATTACGTTTAAAAACTTCTTTCTTAATTTCTATTAGCATAAGTGGGTTTCATGTACTTAACCTGTAACTTTTACACAAAAATATAATTTCGTTACTCATTCCTTCATTCAGATTTGATTTTAAAAAGTTTTATTTTGAAACCACTATCGATTTACATATTTCGAAAATAGAGGTCATTATTTTGATTGAAATCATTTTGTAAAACACAAAATAAACGTTTTTGCATTGAAAATAATTAGTGCGCCATTTTGGACGGGTGGTCGGGAAGTTTGGCGCAAGTGAATTTTTTTGTAAATTACTTTTACTTAATATTTTACTCAATAAAGTCGAAAACGAATTGTTACTTAATTTAAAGTTAAAGCACTTAACTTTTACAGAGGAAATTTTTGAACTATATTTATTAATGTATTCATAGTACATAATTGAATATTCCTTAGGTACGCAAACTTCCCCCACTCTCTCCTACCGCCCAAATTCAATTTTTCCTTCTTAACTTTCGATGCTGTTATTAGTATGTAAATATCCTGTAAAACTTTTAAAGCAGCGTTTTCAAAAGTCCATAATCTTGTTTTGTATATATTGAATAGTAATTTAATAAATTTATAACTAATTTTTTGATAAATATAAATGATTTTATAAGACTTTTTTTTCAAAAACTCTATCTTTTAAATTGGAAAAAGTCCTTTTGTATTATTAAAATTAAGAAAAAATGTGTTATTATTTCTGCACTTTGAAGTCTCTTTATAATTTTCTGAATTTACGAATTAGGAATCAAAGCTTACTGTAGGTCGATCGACAGAGCGATGGAACGTAATCAGAAGGATCTTGGTTCAAACACACTGTACATCAAGCACGTGAAAGCAAAAATAGTGCGATGTTAAAAAACCGAGATAATACATTTTAAATATTGGAATAGTGTTAAATATCTAAACCACCTAACAGTTTTAATTTTTGCTATATAGAATTTTCCCAATTTCACAATAAATCTGATGTTTTGAGCTTTAGCTTTTTTAATTAACTCTGTGTAGTTTTTTAAGATTGGTATACCTTAGTTTAAACAAAGAATACTAAACGATATTTTATTCTATATTAGTGTGTGAAAATTTCTATATTCGGAATTTAATCTCTTCTGATATTTGTACACGTATGTGCATAAATGTTCGAATTGTCATTGCGAAATTATTAATGCAAAAAAAATTAATATAATAAGTGTGTACAGCTCTGTATCTCGGTATAAATTATTTTTTGTATCTGCCGGCACAATATGCATTCTTATAGTCGATTAAAGTTACATTACTAAATAATTGTATTTTTTTTTCATTGAAAGCATGCGCATGTTAGAAGAAGTTAAAATTATAAAATCTTTAAACTACGATATATTGGATATAGGAAATCCTAGAGTCGACTAAAAAAGAAATAAAGCTCAAAAAATAATTTTTCTAATGAAGTAGGTTAGATTAGTATTATTGTACATTATTAATAGTTTAATACTATTTTGAGTATTTAAACTGAAATATTATGATTTCTATTTAATCAAATCGAAAAATTCTAGTGAGACTATTTATAAGACATTTTGTCATAATTGAAAGACCGCATTCTAAATAGGTGCTTTAAATAAGCGCTTACACCAATTCTGGTCGTGAAATTTAAAAGTCAAGACTAAAGAATAACAAAGATTATTTAAAACTCTTTCAAGGAACCTTAAGTACGTAAAAAGTTACAGTATTGATAGTTGGGAAGAGAAAATTGACACTTACATGATAACGGCTTAAACATGGTTTCTGTCGTCAATATTATTTATTATAATTATCTAATTCACTTACTCTTGGTACAGTAAAAGGTCTTGGATCCACTTCAACAATATCATCTTGAGCATTTGAGCTAATATTTTGATCATCATATGTGTCATCATATTCATCGTCATATTCATTTACCATACTATATTTATTATAAAAATCTTTTTTTTCAGCTACATGGGACTTATCATTTAAAAGTTCATTCAAGTTTTTGTATTTATCCTTCCTAAAAGAGTAAGTATACAGTGAAGTTTATGAAATATAAACATTAAAATAATTATTGTTTAAGTTTTATTTGTACTAAATATGATATAAACTTATTCAGTCTCAAACAAGCGTTTTGTTCTCTTAACTTTCGATTCTAAAACTTTTCATGTAATTAACATCATGGAAAAATTTCAAGGCATAATATTCTCGATATATATTTAAGTCTTATTTTTCGAGGGCCGCTGTCAGAATAGGTCTAGAAGTCGATTTCCAAAAGTTAAAGTTCATTATTTGAAGAAAATTATTTTAATAAAAGCTTTTCCAAAGAATAGATATTTTAAATTTGATAAATTTGAGGGCGAAGTGAGAGTGAGTAAGTGAGGTGAGTGGGAATGAGTGACAGTGAGTGTGTTATAATCCTCGGCTATCTGTGGAGTGGGATAGTATGGAGGGGGAGCTTGTGTTTGCGTTCGATTAGGAGGCCCTGAAAAGGGCCGATTGTGAAACCTTAAGAGGCTTAAGGCAGCCTGAAACGGGGTAGTGTCCGCCGTTCTGGGCTCTTCGGAGGGCGCGGCTGTAGCCGTTTCAAAGCGCGCCTCCGGCTGGCGCTACGACTGCGAGGTAGAACCGTTGGCTCGTACGCGATAGATTTGCGTCCTGTTGGGGCGACTCCTCCCAGGATGCTTCTCCTAGCAGCGGCGAGTTTCCGCGGGTCACGCAGCTAGAGGTGGGCGTACTGGCCGCCGCAATAGAACGGGGCGAGTGGACACTCTTCCCCCACCGGATTGAGCTCCTCCAAGTCTGTCGGGCAGTCCAGGTCGAGGATATCCTCGTCACCGGCGCTGCTGACAGGTGGAGCAGTCTGCTCCGGACTGGTCACAATGGCCGACTACCCTCTCCCGAGGAGACAGTCTCCAAGAAGTCAGGTGAGGTGGGGGTGACAAGCCTTCGAGAAGGCCGTGGCCGCCCCTGCCTTCGTCGGTTACTCTTTAACCGCTGAGTCTCTTTGCGCCTCTTTGGTCGCTTGCGCGGCCGGAGGGAAGTTTAAAACTGCAGCGGTAGCTCACCCGCTTTCGACTGAACAGGATTCGCTGCCTCCACGATGCGAGAGTCGGTGTTCGTGATCTCGCAGCCGGAGACCGAATGAATCCAAAGCAGCTTGTCCCTCCTTATATAGGACAGCTGCCCGCCTCCCACTGTGGCGATTCAAGCCGCCGCCGATTACGTCGACCGTAAAAGTGGGGAACCCTCCACCCGGGTTGGTCCAGGCTTCCGTGGGGATCGTAGATCCCCGGAGCGGCCTGCTTGACCTACCTCTCAAGTCTCCTACAGGGGCGCTTGAGAGGCTGCGTTCGAAACGGAGGGGGAGGAGAACTTGACAGTGTCCGAGACGCACGTTCGTCTCGGATGTAGTTGCCACTAGTCCGAGTTTCGGCGACTCGTTGCCCCTAGGTTCTTCCGGGAAGTTAATTCTCGGCCAGGTCCCATAGAGAGAAGCGAGTGCGAGACACGACTACCCTATGCGCCGAGTGGCGGCGTGAGTGGAGTGTGGATCGGACCTCCGCATCCAAGACGCGCGTTTGTCAAAGGTAACGGTCGAGTTTTTGTCCGGAACGTCCTCTTAATAAGGCAGCCCGGGGAGCAAATGCTCGCCCAGATTGCCCGTTCGGTACGGTGCCCGGTCTCGGACCGAAACGGAGGTCGTGCGAAGCACGGCTTTATGACCGTATCCAAGACGCGCGTTCGTCAATGAACGGTCGAGGCTGACCGGGGGCGCCCTCTTAGTAACGCAAAACCGGGGAGCAAATGCCCGCCCAGAGCCTGTTCGGTAAGGTGCCCGGTCGTCGACCACCACGGGCTCGCGGCTCGAGCTCCTCCGTTCCAGCGATCCTCTAGCTGAGATACTCTCTCGGAGTACGGCCAAATGTGGGTATATAAGGGCGAGGGCGCGGCTCAGAAGTCAGTCGGTTCGGCGCTCCGACCCAGGCGACTGTTCTCTACTTTGGTGCTCCAAGTATTGATCAGCCTCTAGGGAATGGTGCGACGAGCCGAACCTCCTCATTCCTTGGTGATCCGGGGATGACGAGTTCCTGCCCCTCGGCTTGACTATTGGCGTTCCGTAGTCGAGACGAAGGATCCTGACCTGACCGCGACGCGATACGTGCCCCCGCGACACCGCCGAATAAGGCGAAAGCGAGAGAGCCTACTGGTGCTCCGGAGTCTCGGACTTTGCTAGCCTGCGCCTCTCCCCGGTAGGAGCCCCGCCGTGAAGAGGACAGGCCGACACTCGTACACACCCACCTGCCCATTCATGTTCCGTGCCAGAGGATGGATTACTACTCGGCGCTCCGTCGTGAAGGAAGCAGGCGTAGTCACCGACCGTAGTTCTTGACATTGTAAATGTCAGTGATAGCTATGGGCAGCTCAATGTAACCAACACACACACATATACCGACACACCCGTCTAGCATAGTCGTAATCTTATTATTAAACGCCGTTTCATTGTTTCAGGCTCACACACTCTCCACGAACTGACGAGCCGAATTTGCTCCCTGGAGTGTTATTTATATATATTTTATTATAATTAATATTAGAATAAATAGTAGTAGAATTAACATCAACTGGCCTGACTAAATTTCCGATCCCCGAAAATCCATCGATTGAATACATCTAAGTCTTTAAGAATATATTTTGTTTTATCCACACCTTCAGCTTTTAATTCATCTTTCAAATATTCTAACATAAAATCAATACAACGATTCACTATAACTGAATATTTTTCAAGCTGAGCCAGTCGCTCGGTAATACACTCACCTTCAAGAATAACGTGCTAAAATTTCAAGAGCGGATCTTGAATAGTTTTTGAACTACACCGCTCTGAAGCGCAGCTATTTAAAACAATTAAATCAGTGTTTTTATCTTTAAATTTGCTGCAGTTCTAACTCGAGTACAAATTATCCGATCAGCTTGGACTTTTTTTTTAGTGTGTTTAGTATTTGATTCTGCGTACCATGAACCTCCCGTTTTTCGATTGGATAAAACATGAAATTTTGCCCTGCAAAAAACTATCAGAGTTTTAAGCAAAATTTCAACACTGTTTCAAAACTCCGCCATTTTGTTAAATTTTCATGGTACGTGAAATATATTCTAGTTTAACGAGTTTTTTTAATTTTTTTATTTCAGGCAGTCTAACGGCTTCAATTACTGCAGCAGTGGGATAATTTTTTTTGGAGGCTCGGGAGATCGTGCATAACTCCCTCCAAATTTAATATTTTTACACAAAAAAATTAATTTGATTATTTTAATTATAAAAGAATATGTTATCAAAATTATAGAACTCTCGAAGCAATATATTTTTTCAATTAATTCCTGAAAATTACCTTTTTGTAGGGCATGCAAACTGGTTGTGCCCCTTAAGTCACATAAGAAAAAGATGTAAATTTCGCATTTTATATTCCAAAAGTTATAAAACTAAGTGTACATAAAATTACATAAGATACATATCGATTAAAATATATAGAGTACAGATATTGAATAAAAAACAAGTTTTTTACATATATTTCAGCATCGAAGTACACGTTTGGTTACAGAAACCTAGACCAATAATTTTTTTTCGTGAAAAAATGTTCATTTTACGTAATTTTTTATTTTTTAGTTTATTTACAAGATTAAGAAATATTACTTATATCGGCTGTAATCTACTATAAACTGACAAAGATTTTTCTATCGGTCTTACAGTCTAATCAATTAAATCAATATTAATGGGCAATCAGATTGCCCTTGTTTATAATCATCCAAGGACAATCTGACTCTCCCCTTTAACAACTTCCCGTTACATCTTAAATTAATAAAGAATGATAAATGTTTAATAAGAGGTGAAAGGCTTGATCGATCATCATGGAACGTAAATTGCTGTTAACATTTAAAATTCTTTATTAACGACGACGTTTCGAGGGCGTAAGAACATATACACTCCTCTTCAGGCTAAACATATGGAGTATACAAATTTAATCACTTAATATAAAAGTAGTAATCTGGAAAGAACAACCAGTCACAACATACCTTAAACGACTTAAAAAACTAATGCATAACTTTAATTTGTTATCATAAAACGCTACAAGTCACGAAAACGTGATCTCGGAAGACTGTCACTATTATTATGTAGATCAGTACACAAATTTCCTTCGCAGTCGACAATACCGTTTGACAGGTTTAATAAAATTTATGACTTTAAGCTTTGACATTTTAATAAAACATGAACGAAAAAAGCGGAGGAAAAAGCGAAAGTGAGTTTTCCGCGTTATTAATAATAATGTTTAAATATTTTCTTCCATTTTGCTTGTGTAATTTTATTTCAATTTCGTTTATTTTTTCTCGTTATTTTACAGTTACAGATAAACGTTTTCGTGAGTTGTGGCGTTTTATGATAAAAAATTAAAGTTATGCATTAGTTTTTTAAGTCGTTTAAGGTATGTTGTGACTGGTTGTTCTTTCCAGATTATTATTTTTATATTAAGTGATTAAATTTGTATACTCTATATGTTTAGTCTGAAGAGGAGGGTATATGTTCTTACGCCCTTGAAACGTCATCGTTAATAAAGAATTTTAAATGTTAACAACAATTTACGTTCCATGATGATCGATCAAGCCTTTCACCTATCATTAAACAATTAAAAAGGAACGATAGCTTCAATATATAAAATGATAAATGTTATCTAATTTATTTGACTCTATCATTAAATTTACATTATTTCGATTCCTTAGAATGTGGATACTCTCATAACACGCTCTCTTATATTTATTACTAATTCCCTGTTCTAAAACCTCCACACTCCCGAAATCGAAATAAATTGAATGAATGAAATCGTTTGAATAAATATTTACTAGAGCTTGGAAACTATTTGTGTAATAAAGTATAGAAAGCATTCTCAAGTCAATTAAACTAACAATGCTAATAAGAATTGGTTTAGAAATTTAACGGACAAAGTAATACCAGAAGAAGTGGTAAACATTATGTCAAAGGGTTCTGAGTTTGGGATATCATATTCAAGTAAAACTCTTCCGATCAAGAATATCAACGCTGAGGTAGAAAGTGGTAGTAGTAGTTTTAGCATGGAGCATAAAAAACAATGTAGGAGTTCTTCAGTTAAAGTTATTAATGATTTTAAGAGAGACAATAGATTTTATAATTTTTTAATAGTAATTTGTTGCATAAATTAAGAATAACGAAGAAATTCTTGAGAGAGAATCCAAATATGATCTTCCAAAAAGCAGATAAAGGTAACGTAACTGTAGTTTCAAAATAATGTGATTATATTAATAAAATTCAAAGTATTTTAGATGATGATACCACTTATATGAAAATTAGGAATCCACATATTAATAGACTACAGGATAAATTAAAGGAATTATTGATGCTTTGGAAAACAAAAGTTTATATTAATGATAGTATGTTTAAATATTTAAAATGTGAAAATGGTACTGTATCTAAATGTTATGGGCTTCCTAAGATTCACAAAGAACAGTTGACATATAGAATAATATCATCGATAAAATCCCGACATACAGACTTGCTAGATTTTTGTCTAATATATTGTTTAAGATTGTGAGTAAAATAAATTCTTATATTAAAGATAGTTGGAGTTTTTATGATATAATGTGTAACGAGGGAATTTATTTAGGCGTGGGAGCGGTCCAGTAATTTCCCCGCGTATACAAGCAGAAGGCAAATCATAAAAAATATAGCAGTGCCGCTCGATTAATAAATTTTAATTTAATCTTTGTAGAAATTATTGATGCGCGACTAGCCAGACGCAGAGTCGTGAGGTCGGACGGCTTCAGAGACGTTCGATTTTTAGACTGAGTTTCGGGTTACGGATAGGCAGTTTCATACATATAAATAAATATATTATAAATCGATAAAAATAGAAAAGTAATAAATACGCTGACACTTTCTTTTAAGTTCAGAGTGTAACAATGTTTGTCCTTTAATAGGCAATTAAATGTTGTACAAAATAAAGTAACAAAATGTGCGCCGAGCGCAATCTAAAGAGGCCTGTCGAAGGCACGGTACAGAATCAAGTGGCTCGACAGTTTAATTTTCGTTTAATGCAAACAAATCATAAATCGCTCTATCTGTAATCGAGTTACTTGGCTCATCAAATGCAGCGTTGCTCCACCTCCCTCGAGCGTACAATTCGGATGCGAGCAAATGGAGTTTTCTCTGAACGGAGGCTATAAAAACGCACGTGACGCAAGGCACTCTAGTGCTGAATTACGAGCCTCAATGTAGGTAAAAATAAATTAAATAAATTGAATTTGAATGAAATTTAAATGCAAGCGTTAGGCCATTTCTACCGTTTTTTAGCTCCTACTCGTATCACCGAGATTTTAAGCAGGCACCGGGCCTGGAAAAGAGAGGCAATAGAGTTGTTAATTTGAAACAATAATTCAAGTTAAACAATTAAAAAATATACAATGCGAGCGAGCGCTGCCAGTACAAAGGTACGGGCGCTTACACACTTCGCGAAGGAAACTTTTACGCTAATTAACGAGGCAACTATGCGGCGCGGAAGTCTGGAAGAACAGTAGAGAAGTTCTCGAGGCAAGCGTCGGCGAGTCTGACGAGGCTCGCGGCATACAACGCACTCTCGTCGCATCGCCCTCTATTGTTCTCTCGTGCTCCAATGTCGTCTTCCCTTTCCCTGTAAACACAGGCACTAAAAGAATCTCTTACTGGAATTTTCCATAGTTTTGGAATTTCGAAATATTCCATGTGATACTAGGGCTTATAATGTGATTTACAGGCAATATTTGATGGAATTTTCCGGCCGATCTATGAATTTCAATTCATAGGCAAGGAGAGCGAGGCAATGAAGAGCCTATAATGCTCTATTACATTAATGGCCGGAAAAGAAACCGGAGCCTTTTAAATCATAAATATTGGAAAATTGAATTGAGGTGGAGGCAAAAAATAATAAAAAGAACTATTGAAGAAAAGAATTAGAATGCTTAACTTAGGCATTTTATTCGATGTTCCGATATGCTTGATCGTAGGCATCTTGGAGTTGCGGCGTATTTGTTGGATGCAGCGAGTTCTTCTTTCGGTAGATCTTGACGCTGAAAGAAGAGGTTGGTGCTCGACTACGCGTAGTTGCGGATATATGAAAAAAATAAATAATTGTTTTGTAAAATTAATGGCCTGAGACGAGAGGTGGAGGGACATCCCTTATGGCTGCTTAGCTATTGCCTTTTTAGGCATTTTTATAATTGAGTGTTCGTGCGATTAACGTGCGACAATCCGCCACGTTATAAATGAAAGATGTTGTTATTCCGAATGATCGTAGAACGGTTTCATTGGATGTAGTAACTTTGTTTACAAATATACCTTTAGAGTTGTTAAGGAGGGATCCTGCTTTAGACGACTCAAAATCGTTTTTTTTTTTGCTTAAATCTATTCCTTACAGATTCAAGAATATGTAAAAAAATTTTTAGAGCCCAATTCGAAATATTTTCAAAGATACAGCGCTAAACGTAGAGAACCGTCGAGCAGGTATACGAGCGCTCGGGCAGCTGCAGCTGCTCCATATAGCGCGCGCTTATCCCCTCGGTCAAATTGCTCCGAAATATAATAGGGTCTATATATTGAAAAGGATTGGAAGTGGTCGGGTGACAAATAAGGGATGAAACTTCTTTATTTTAATTTATTTGCAAGATATCTGTACTATACAAATTATTATTATCATTTACAAGCGTAGACAACGGTTTCTCGAAGTCACGCGGTCGAAAGACGAGATCGTAATGGCCCGCGCTCATCCGCGAGCGCTACCGAAATCCCCCACTCCTTCCCCCACTCTTCTCCGTCTCTGTCGCTCTTTCCATAGTCCGTATCCTTCCTCACTCAGTCCCGCTTCCCACCGTTCGGCTAATCTCGGGAAACCTCGGGTTTTTCCTTGCTGACCCTCATACGTGGAAGCCGTACTTCCTTTCGAGGTCATTGAAGCTAGCGACCTTCACTACGTGGGAGCCGGACCCCCTTTGGAGGCCTATGAAATACCCCCAGTGTCCCCAGGCGCCTCCACGGCGGGTCGGCTGAGAGAAGGAATCGAGTCCCAGAAGAGAAGAAGAGCTTTCCTTGGTTCAGCTCGTGCGTTTTCCACTCGTCCTTCGTCGCGGAACTCTTACAGTATTTATTTACCGCTCACACAGGAATGCGACAGTTTTGTTTTCATTTCAAATGATTTTCGCAATGCTTAACGCAACTTAATTTAGTTTCAATTTATCGCAACGCTTAATTTATCCTTTTCTTTATTTTAACTTTTCCTATACTAATCCTGAACATCCTCCCCCTCTACAAATTATACTTAATTTGTACATCTCCTCTCATAGATTATGAAAATTATTTACACGTGGAGCGTGAGCTCAGCTCCCTCAAACGGAAAAAACAAACGAATTTTAAACATATAAACTTAACAATCGACTCAGTGGTTGACGGCGAAAGGTCGTGCGCGTCAGTTTAATCCTAGGAGAAAATCCGAAGGGGACAATCCAACACATCTTTATTCGGAATTACATAATACAAATAATACATAAATACATATACGCTATGTGTCTACTATCAATTTAGTTAATCTGTGCGCTGGCCTAACTAGCTCGCCCGTCGCACTCTTTACTCTGGCTACCCTAACCTGCCCGTCAATGCTCGGGTGAATTGCGGCGATGGTGCCTTTCCTCCACGTGTTGCGTGGAGACTGTGTGTCTGCGATCACCACTACTTTGCCCACCTTCAACGGGGGCTTTTCTACCTGCCACTTCTTACGCGCGGCAAGCGTGGGTAAATATTCCCGGAGCCACCTCTACCAAAATGAGTCCGCGAAGCTTTGTGCTATTTGCCATTGCTTTCGAGGGTTTATCGACTGGTTTTCATATTTACCCACCGCCAGTTTTCCAGACGACGTCCCAATCAAGAAATGCTTTGGGGTAAGGGCTTCGCTGTCTCTCGGATCGATAGCTATGTGCGTAAGGGGTCTTGAATTGATCGAATGTTCGATTTCAATTAGCAATGTGAGGAGCACTTCTTCTTTTGGGGCTTGCTCCTTTAGCACCGATTGCAAGGCCACCTTGACGGATCGTATCAATCGATCCCAGGCCCCTCCCGTATGGGGGGCTTCTGGTGGATTAAATTTCCATACTATTTTTTGTTTTAAGGCGTACTTTTCTAATTTTTCCCGATCCATTTTGGCTATCTCTTGTTCTAGTTCTCGACTCGCGCCTCGGAAGTTCGTGCCGTTGTCGCTATAAATCACGGAAGGGGTGTCTCTCCGAGCAGAGAATGGGAGACAGGTAAACAATACCCCCCAGCGTTTTTCGCGACGTCGGCCGACCTTCACCATCATAGGTCCGAAGAAATCGACCCCCAGTGACTAAAAGGCCGCTGCTTGTACGCTAAGCGCCCGGATGGAAGCGCGGCCATCATCGGGTTCTCTGGTTTCGCGCAGGTCAACCTGCACGTCAAACACTTGTTTACAATAGATCTCAATACGTTCCGTACTCCTAGTATATGGAAATTTTGAGCGGGCTCATTTACGACCGTCTCATTCCCGACATCGAAGTGCTTTCAGTGGTAAGACTTTACGAGCAATCTTGTTGCTACGTGCTTACCATCCAATATAATCCGGCAGTTGCAATACTTTTCTTCCAACGCTACGGTTACCTGTCCCTCCGCTCGCAGAATTCGACGCTCATCGATATAGGGTCTGAAGCCTAAGATTCTACTGCTCCGTTTCACGTGTCCGTGCCTTTTTATTTCCGTTAATTCGGATTCGAAACAGTCTGACTGAACTTTTCTGTACCAATATTCTTCCGCGCTTTTTACACCTTCCACCCAATGAGTCGACCGCGGCCTTTTCCTCCATCGATCCACCGTTGCTTGCGCTCGCCGGGCGATTATTAAAAGGCCATTCCACCGTAGCAATCGCATCGCGAGCGGGATCTCCGGTTTCATTTCGTACACGACATGTACAGCTTCAACTCGGCGCGATTCCATTGTTTCCGCGGAGTCTTTCTCCTCTCGAGTCATTGGCTGTTCCGTTGGCCAAGCTGTTTCCGGTTCTTTCAGAAAGGCCGGGCCTTCCAGCCAACACTGATTTGCCTCTACGACTCTCTCTGACCAACGCGTAACAATATCAGCCGGGTTTTGTCGCGTAGGAACCCACCTGCACTCCTCAGTTTTCGTGTGCTCCGCGATTTCGCCGAGACGATTTGCAACGAATATTTGCCGCGTCCGCGGTTCTCCTCGGATCCATTGCAAGACGACTCTCGAATCCGTCCAATAAACTCGTTTTGAAATTTCTATCTCTATATTTTCGCTCACGTTTTGGCCAACCTGGCGGCTAGCAAGGCGCCCTGCATTTCAAGGCGTGGAATTGTGAGGGGCTTTAGCGGTGCGACTCTCGACCGTCCTATTACAATTGAAACATGTGCGGGGGCGCCTTCGATACAAAATCTCAAGTAGGCTACCGCTGCGTACGCCTTGAGGCTCGCATCGCTAAATGTGTGGAGCGCGGCTCTAAGATCGGTGGCACCTTGCGGCGAGCAATAGCGCGGTGTGCAACACCGCTCCATGGCTTGCAGGCCTTTAAGCCACTTTTGCCAATCTTCGTTTTCCTCGTCCCTAAGAACATTGTCCCAACGAACACCACTGCGCCATACATTTTGCATTATAATTTTTGCGTTCAATGTAAACGGAGAAATCAATCCCAAAGGGTCGAAAACGGACATCAGGATCCGCAGAAATTCTCGTTTTGTCGGTTTCCTACGCCCTAGCAACAATTCGTCGGATATCTTATGTTGGCCAAGATTGAATTTCAGCTGATCTAATTCGGTGTCCCAATACAATCCTAGCACGCGTTCTCCCCCTCGGTCGCAGAGCCTCAACTCTCGGCGATCGGCTGGCTCAATTCGATTTTCGACTTGTTCTATCGCTTGCGGTTTGTTGCTCGCCCAACTATGCATGTGAAAATTCCCCAGCGCGCTTATCAATATTACGTTGCGGATGTCTGTCATAGCATCTTCTATTGTCTTATAGCTCGCGGAGAAATCATCCATGTAGCTGCACTTTATTATATGTTTGGTCGCAGTGGGCTTGGCCTTCCCGAAACGCCGCGCGTTCACGTCCTTGATGTAAATAGCACTACTAGGTGACGATTTTGCTCCGAATATTAGCATCCGAATTTCGTAGACTTCTGGACGCCCATATCGCTGCTTTCCGCGCCATAAAAACCTTTGCGCTGCGCGGTCTTCCGAGCGGACTGCGACACGGAGAAACATATCTTTTATGTCTGTCTTGCAAGCCACTGGATATTGCCTAAAGCGCATAAATACTCGGGGAGCATTTGCAACAAATCCGGGCCCGAATCTAGTTGGTCGTTCAAGCTTATGCCAGCGGTTTTTGCAGCCGCATCGAAAACTAGTCGAACCTTATCGGGTTTGTTTAGATTGACTACGCCGAAATGTAGCAAATACCACTCCCGCGACTCGTGATTTTCCCCCGAGACTTTGACGGCATATCCTCTTTGCACGAACCTCTCCATTTCTTGGTAATACAGCCTCGCAAAATCCGGGTTTGCATCCAATTTTCGCTCGAGCGATGCGAGACGTTTCCGCGCCGTTGTGTGCCCGTTTTCGTTCGGCGCGTGGTCACCCTTCCATAAGAGACCCGTCTCCCACTGTTTTTCCCGATATCGGCTAGTCCAGCGTAATATTTCCCACGCGCGACCTTAATTCAGAGCTGCGCCGCGATCTATTGTTATTCCTAAGGAATCTATAGAAAAATACTCCTTCATAAGCTCTTCGAGGCTCCCATCTAGATTTTCGCACAATTCGCGCGGTTCACATTGTTTTCCTCGCGTTGCGTGTGTAAGGTAAACAGACTCGTTCGAGGGAGATCGACTGGCCGAACCGTGAAGCGCCCATCCCAGTATCGAGCGTGATAGCCCTAATTTTCCGTACTCGCATACCTCTCGCGTTGTTATGAGTCGTCAATTGTCTTGACCTATAAGTAGCTTGACTTGTGCGTTCTCATAGGGGGATAACTCTATGCCGGTTTCTCTCCGGACTTTGTTTGTACATTCCTTTCCGATGGTTTGCGAAGGAAGAATCAGGGACCCTACTGTTATTGCACCCTTCAGATCGAATCTCCCGTGAAGAGTTTCAATTTTAAAACTTATTTTTTCGCTTCTTGATTTTACAATTTCGCGATTGTATATTCCTCGCAGCGTTATACTTGTGCGGGGACCTCGCACGCCTATTTGCCGAGCCGTGCGCTCATCAATGAATGTGATCATAGCGCCTTCGTCTAACAGCGCGAAACTATCAATAGAACGCTCAGGACCTAGTAAACGCACGGGTAATATTTCAAGTAAGGCGATTTCCTTTTCTAGTCATTTTGACCCTGTCGAAGGAGGGCGGCTTTCTTGCCTTTGTGAGCCTGTCTCGGACCTCGACTATTGCCTGTTTAGTCGGTGTGCTCTTACATAGGCACGACTGTCGGAATGCAGCAAACTATGGTGATCTTTTTTGCACGTCAGACCTTGGCTCGTGTCCACACAGTCGGATTTGTGATGCCCCGGACTGAGGCATCTAAAACAGAGTCCGTGATCCATCGCCAGAAATTTTCGCCGTTGCAGAGTGTCTCGCGCGAATTTCCAGCATTCGGCGAGGTTATGATTGTTCTCTGGCAGAGAGGACAATGTTTGTCGGTGGGTTTTGCTGACGGAAGGATTGGACTTCGTACCGACTTGCAAGTCGATGTATGCGCGATCGTGGCCGTCAATTTATGCCTTTTACCGTGAACGTATTTGTATTTATTCCCGAGCGCTTCTTCACTCGTGTTGTTTCCAAAAATCGCGTGTGTGGTGGTAAGTTCTGCTTCCTTGTACAAGAATTCGGCCAGCCTTTCTAATACTGCGCCCCCCCCCCCCCCATCTAGATCCGTCGATTGCCTCACGAAAGTGTACTTCAGCGACGATGGCAGTTTTCTTCCTACCTCTGCTACTAAACTCGGGTTTTCTAAATAGCTTGTCATTCGGAGCTCCTTTAACGCAGTTTAAGGTCGGTCTGGTCTGATGTCATCTCGGGCCTCTAACGAGGCAGGCTTGGGGTGTGCACTGCTCCGTGTGGTTCGTCTACGATCGACGTCGATGTCGTTCTTGGACCCCTTCCCCATCGAGTTAGGTCTCTGGGCAGCGTCCTCGAAACGGGAACCACCTGTTGCTGGTCAATGATCTTAGGCCTTTTCGGCCCCCTCTTCGTGCCTTTATCTTTCCGCAGAGCTCGTGGTCTTTTCTCTTGAGGCTCGTCCTGAGTATTTCCGCCTGCTCGAGAGGCTTTGCGTTTGGGTGGGGCCATTGTTCACAGCCGTTTCACTCACTAGCACTTGTCACTGCACTCCAATTAATTTGTAATCCGGTGAGAGTTTCCCGGGTTTCGGCACCATGAAAAGGATTGGAAGTGGTCGGGTGACAAATGAGGGATGAAACTTCTTTATTTTAATTTATTTGTAAGATATCTATACTATACAAATTATTATTATCATTTACAAGCGTAGACAACGGTTTCTCGAAGTCACGAGGTCGAAAGACGAGATCGTAATGGCCCGCACTAATTCGCGAGCGCTACCGAAATCCCCCGCTCCTTCCCCCACTCTTCTCCGTCTCTCTTTCCATAGTCCGTATCCTTCCTCTCTCAGTCCCGCTGCCCACCGTTCGGCTAATCTCGGGAAACTTCGGATTTTTCCTTGCTGACCCTCATACGTGGAAGCCGTACTTCCTTTCGAGGTCATTGAAGCTAGCGACCTTCACTACGTGGGAGCCAGACCCCCTTTTGAGGCCTATGAAATACCCCTAGTGTCCCCAGGCGCCTCCACGGCGGGTCGGCTGAGAGATGGAATCAAGTCCCAGAAGAGAAGAAGAGCTATCCTTGGTTCAGCTCGCGCGTTTTCCGCTCGTCCTTCGCCGCGGAACTCTTACAGTATTTATTTACCGCTCACACAGGAATGCGACAGTTTTGTTTTCATTTCAAATGATTTTCGCAATGCTTAACGCAACTTAATTTAATTTCAATTTATCGCAACGCTTAATTTATCCTTTTATTTATTTTAACTTTTCCTATACTAATCCTGAACATATATTATACCTGAAAAAGGTTCAACGGTCGTTCAAAAAAATATTTTGAATCTTTAAAGTGGCGTGTTAACCTATAGTATATGTATTATAATGATATATTCACTGTCTATACCTCTGATTCTACGCAGCTGCATGTAGCGTGGATAGTTAGTTTTGCTCCGAGTTTTGTCGTGTGCACATTGTGTATATCACTATAAAATCATGCAAAGTTATCCAAAAGGTGAAAAAGCGTCGAATGATCGGTCTTCAAGACCACCGAAACGTAAGTTTCACGGAAATCGGTTTACAACTGGAGACGAGGATACGGATCCTAATACCAGTAGCAGTGCAAAAAAACTGTCGACGGCTGACGTGGATAATATAACCGTGTATCCCGGTCACTGTTATCGAATCCTTAAATTTTTATCTGTATTTTCCGCTATTTCAGAAGTTGTAATATGCAGATCTTGCAAACAAAATATAACATTTGCAGAGAGTGGACACCGTGGCTTGGGATTCAAGTTAGTGTTATCGTGTATGTGTGGTAGACGAGAGATTAATTTAGGACCGTTGATCAATACTGGTTATGAAATAAATAGAAGGATTGTGTTCGTAATGAGGCTTCTAGTTGTTGGGCGAGAAGGTATAAATGTCTTTTGTGCACTCATGGATATATGCCAAGGACTAGCTAAATCAGCGTATTATAAAATAGTCGAGCATGTACATGAATCATCAAAAGCAACGTTTGATAGTGTTTGTCAGAAAGCGGCGAAAGAAGAGCAAGAAAAAAATGTAGAAAAAGGAAGACCTAAAGATAAACTAAAAGTGTCGGGAGCTGGGTCCTGGAAGAAACGAGGCTACACTTCACTTTTTGGCGTGACAACTCTCATAGCGTATTACACTGGTAAAGTAATAGATTTAATTGTAAAGAATCCATACTGCCACCAATGTACTGTCAATAAAAAGAACTTAGATGAAGATGCATTTGAAGAATGGTATGAGGAACATGAAGAAACATGCTCCTCAAATCATGACGGCTCAGCGGGAAAGATGGAGGTTGATTCAATCGTAGAAGTGTTTTTGAGGTCTATTGAAAAGTTCAAGGTGATGTATACAGATTATATTGGTGACGGAGACTCGAAAACTTTCTCTGGTGTTCAAAAAGTCGACCCGTACGGTGAAAAATTTCCTGTTACCAAAAGTGAATGCGTGGGATATGTGCAAAAGCGCATGGGCACTCGACTCCGAAATAAAAGAAAGGAAGAAAAGCTTGGAGGTAAGAATCGGTTGACAGAAAGTCTCATTAAAAAGTTAACTATTTACTATGGGCGGGCCATCAGAAGAAATATTAACTCAACTAAAGACATGAAAAAAGCTGTTATGGCAATGCTAGACCATTACTGTTCGACCGATAAACTTCCTCGCCACCAAAACTGCCCAGTAGGCGCTGACAGCTGGTGTGAATGGCGTAAAGCCGAGGCCGCAAAATCTCTCAAATCTTATAAGCATTCTGCTCGATTAATTGATGAAGATGTGGAAAAACATATACGTCCGATCTATCCAGAACTATCAAAGGATGAACTTTTGAATCGTTGTTTAGGCGGGCACACGCCAAATGCGAATGAATCGTTTAATGCTACTGTTTGGCGCATGTGTCCAAAGCACCTACATTCTGGTCAAAAAATTGTTGAGACGGCAGCTTATTTGGCAGCAGGAATATTCAATAAAGGTTATTCTTCGATTTTAAGCACCATACAACTACATTCATCATTCCGCAGCAAAGAGGCTTGCACAGCTCGCAGAATGGAGCAATTGCAAAAAAATGAGTTTTATGAGGAAGATGAAGGTCTATTGTATGAAGCTGGAATAGCAGATTAAGTACATACGACCATAGTACACGTATTTACGCCGTAAGTAATCGAAATAAACTTTTTTTGTTTAAATGCGTTTTTCTCGAGTTTTTATTTTTACGATTTTCTAAATTGGCGGGCACAATTACAAAAAAACTACTGGGCCGATCGTAAAAAATCAAAGTTCACTATATTCAGTTTTAAATTTTCTTCTAGTTGAACTAAAATAACTTTTAGTTGGAGCCCTATAAATAATTTTTTTAGCCGGATAAAGTGTTTTTTTTATCAAAAAAAAAAAAAATTTTCAAACTTGGAAAAATATTGAATTTTTCACTTTTTTATGGATTTTCTTAGTTTAACTAGAAGATAAATTCATAAAATAGAAAATTTTATTTCGATTTTTTGTTACAGATGATAATTGCGAGCTGCATCCTGCCCGCCAATTGACAACTCGAACTACGAGGCGTTGTGTAAAAATGCTCATAACTCAGCTTCTATTTAATGTTTTGGTCTAACAATTTTTTTTCAACTTATTTAAATAATAAATAAAATGATCTGAAAATTACACTGCATTTGGTTTTTTTTCTACCCAAAAAAATTCATGAAAAAACACGTTTTTTTGGCCTCCTAAAGCAGGATCCCCCCTTAAATGAAATGATACAGGATAAATGGTCTGATATTAAAGTACATACTAGTTCAATAGAAGATGAATTTATTAAAGCACTTAATCTAGTTTTTAATAACACAGATTTTTCATTTGATAATACTTTATATGAACAAAGATATGGTTATCCAATGGGATCACCTTTGTCACCTGTTATAGCGAATTTAGTAATGGAAAAATTGGAAAGTATTGCTTTGTCTTAGTTGATTTTTCAGCCAATTATTTTCAAAAGATATGTTGATGATATTTTTGCAATTGTACCTGAATGTTTTGTGGATGAAATGGTGGATGCGTTTAATTCTATCCATGAAAGAATTAAAGTTACAAAAGGGGTCGAGTAAGATAATCAATTGAGTTTTTTTAGATATTAGAATCAATAATAGTAGAGTGAAATTAAATTGGTATAGAAAACCTAAATGGTCAGGTAGCTTTTTAAATTTCAATTCTCACCACCAATTCGGAAACAAGATAGGTGTGATCAAGGGTGTCATTGACAAAGCGGTTAAATTATCACATAAAGATTTTAGAAAAAAGAATTTAAATTTAGTTAAAGAAACTATTATTAAAAATAGTTATCCGGGAGAATTTATTGATAAAATGATTGAGGAGAGAATGTGGGAAATTTATAATGGTAAATTAAGGAAACGGGTAGATAAATAAACAATGAATGGGAATGGAAAGAATGTATATTTCAGTTAACCTTATGTTAGAGGCTATATGTCCGTCCTTACCCCCACCATCTTAGGTGCTGAAATCTGTTACGATTTGCCCGTTCCAGTCGATCTACAGCACTTTATCGTACTCGGCATAAACAATACAGTTTATCGTGCTCTGCAGAGCTTCATCAAATCATACCTCTAAACGTATGCTGCCCGATCGCACGAAATTTCAATGCGACACGCAGTGCGCCGAGAAGTCCGGCGTAAGATCAAAAGCAGTGAAAAAGAAGCCTCTTGAATAATTGAAACGATCAATTCCGTTACCTTTATTGTGAAAGTGAATGCCTGTGCCCGAAAATAGCGTAAGAAAAGCATCGACATATAAATTATTGGCCCCTGTGAAAGGAACCTATAGTGGTTTACTCTGCACTTGACCATCTAAGTACAGAGACAGATAGTTTATAGAAAAATGTTGAAAATTAAATCGATTAAATTTGCGATTTCTATTGAACGCATTGTTATCGACGAATCCAATAATGATTTCTATCGGCAATTGACCAAAAATGATATTATCCAGAGTACCGACAAGTATGCCTCTGTGCATGGTAAACGACTTGGCCTTGACACGCGTGATTGGATACTTGACTGTTGTTTTGGCCAACGCATGTGCGTGCGCTTCTAATACGCCCGGACTGATTTTTACGCGCCGCACGAGAAGCGTCGCATCCTTAATGTTTACACTGAATTTACCGTTGTCGGAGTCGTCCATCAAACAGAATGCGTCTTTGCTGCGTATAATGCGAACTCTCATCTCTACGCCGCGCCGTTGAGCAGCATCTTGTCTTGGTCGAATATATCGCAATGCAGATGACCAATCAGAACCGAAATTTTTGCCTTGAGCTCGATTTGGCGGTGTTGCTTCGAAGTCATTGTACCAAAAACTCGTCAAGTGCGATGTTTTAGCAGCGGGTGAGTAATTCTGCAACGATTCAATGTATGCACGGTACGGATAAACGTTATTAGTTGGTGAAACAAGTTTTTGATTAAAAAAAAACGTCGACTTGATTGAACACATAGTGCAGAAAATTATTAATCTGTATTCGCTGGTATAATTCTTGCCTGAATGTATAACATGCTATGCACGAGATCTAAATAATGTTCGCTTGCGCTCGGAATGACCAATTCTATAGGCACGTCACCTTCATAGCTGAGCGAAGGCACAGGCTTGTAATGTAAAAAGCTGCTGTTTTCGATGGATGTTTGCGTGGACGGCAACGAAAAGAGATTCAGCTCGCTGGACGTTCATTTCGAAGAATGGGAATGTAAAAAAGCCATATTATTTAAGGCTAAATATGTCTTCGACGTTAAAACTTGGTAATTAAAACTTGGTTTCTTTTTCTTCCTTCTCACTGCGCTCCTCTTCTTTCTCACCGTAAGCCCGTGTTTATTATTCTTGCGCGCTGCTACCGTACGAACTGATACGCATGTCTTTTTCGACTGACGCTTGCGCTTGCGGGCGCGTGATTTAATTTTTTTCCACTTTATCGAGTGCAAGTTTTTACGGCCTCTTTGAAATTGGATCCACCACTAACGTCGTCCAAAACGTTTATATCTGCGCGCACGACTTCTTTTCCCACAGCTTTAGAGCCACTTGCTATGGAAAGCAGTATTTTGCGAAATAATTCACCTGACCACGCCCCCACACCGCGACCTCTTGAAAAGAGGACTCCGTGAAAACGTTTTTTACACCACCTCCGCC
>UELU01143198.1:81587-100537 GCA_900490025.1 Megastigmus dorsalis | reverse complement strand
TTACACGCATCGAGCCTTACGCCGATTTAATTTACAGTCGATGGACTCGCCGATTACACGTGTGTGTGTGTGTGTGTGTGTGTGTGTGTGAGTACATATATGCCGTGTGATGAAAGTTTTCCCATTACGCTGGATGATCGCATATTTAGCTTCCGAATTTCTTTACTTTTACTGCCTCCCTGTTGCTTGCGTGTGTGTATGCGCGTGCGCGTGTGTGCGGGGCTTCCGTCTGGAGTTGAGAAATCAATTTGTATAGCGATTGCGATTTGTTGCTTTTAAAGAATGGATTTACGTCGTGTTTCGTTCATATATTTGCCAATTCGAAACATCTTATGCGCAGTGCTCGTCGAAAGAAGTTGCAAATGGTTTTTCCTTCAAACTTCCTCCGATAATCCGATTTGAATATATGGAAAACTGCGGAGAAAATGCGAATCGGAAGTCAGCTAATGGCGCAGGTTAAAGCGACATTGGCAAATGTACGTTGAAAGTTTAATTATCATACTAATTGCGATTGTCTCTTAACTTTCCTCTCGGATATCGTTCGCTCATTTGAATGAGCGGTGACAAACGAGGAACCGAGTTGAATAATTTGAGCGCGATCCGACATATATAACGGCTGGTAAATCAAATAATCTATGATGTACAATTATTCTTTGGCGAGAGCAGCTGCAAATGATTTTTCTGCTTAAAAAAAAAAGTACTGTTGTCACTCGTCATTTTACGAGCCGGCAAAGGCAGTTGGAAGACATTTAAACAATTCGTATAATATATACTATAGTCCAAGTTATCGGTCGATTATTTGTCCTTTTCCTCTACTTTCAAACAAAATTTCCTGTTGATAAACCGTGATTTACCTATAGCTCCACTCGCGGCTTAAACGCTTCTCACTTGTCGGCGCGCTTCCCAGTAGTTTCAAATAATCAACGCATTGAAAGCTTTAATTTTAGAGGTACTTATTTATTGGTGTTACGACGAACGCAACAGTTTCGAGTGACCATTAGGTTTATAATTCACTTTCTTACACAGATATACCTATTATATAAAACGCGCAGACGTATACAAAAGTACAGATTACCGACGATTAGAATCTATAGCATGGAGGTTGGATCTTTTGCAATCCGCGCGTAAAATTAACAATGGCATCGTTAAATGCTCCATTCCCACAAAGTTCAATCTAAATCTATAAGCTGACGAGCGCCAAATCGACGCAATGCACAAAAGTTGAATACAAATCGCGACTATCATTATCCGTTCTCTTGCGCTGGTCGAGTTGCGCAAAAATAAAATCGAAATCACGATGATGATGCACGTCTACCATATACCCGTTCGACTCGGCTCTCTCCCTTCGAAAACCTGGACTCGCGCGGCGCACTTGAAAAACAGCCGGACATCGAGTCTTTTTCCTGTTGCGCTCGCATACTACTGCACACCTTTTCCTCGCCCGCCTCGTGCAGCGAATCATTTCCGAGAGAGAGTCGCTTTTCTCCTGCGCCGCTGCAGCCGCCGCCACTCGCTTATCGCTAATGCCTACACATCGAAAAAAATGAATAAATAGCCTGCGGATAGAAAAAGCATAATACTGGCCACATCATCTCATTAAACGTATATTTGTTCTGTTTTTTTTTCCAGGCAATGGCGGCCCTCATCAATTCCACAACCACGTTGATAAACGATGCGTACGACTACTACCTTTGGACGCTCTCCTTGGCAGGTAAACACTTGACTTACTTAACCATTATGTTGTATAATTCATGCGTACATAGTACAGCAAATTATTTTCCAGTTTACTTTCGTAAACGTGGACTTATATATATTCATAAGCAGGGGAGGCAAAATACTTTTTGTTAAAATTTCAAAAATTGGGCTCTTTCATGCATCACATTTAAAAATTTCATACAAAATACTCACGGCCGAAAAATGTAGCTCGATCGTATTTTAAAAGGTGCAGAGCAAGTATCGCGTGCGCGACGTATATATATATATATATATATCAATGTTGAAGATGTGCTGATAGAGCATTCACCTTAATTTACGTGAGTGTTGCGAAGGAATTCCAAGCTCACGTGATCGAACGCGGAAAACTGAAAGCTAGTGAATTCATTGACGAAATTCGTCGACATTCCCTTGAGGGGGTCAAAGAACGTTTCGTAATTAAATCGCCGCTGCTTTATTCGAAAGATATACAACTCAGCACGTCGGATAAATTGTACTTTTTCTTTTCCTCGTTAGGTGTAACGATGAATTTTAAATGTCCTCGTTATACTTTCTAATTTAACGAACAATGTTCGAAAATTAAACAACGCGTCGGAAAGAGTTGCAGCGTTCCATCTATCATGTTGATAATAATTTGCAGATGAGCGAACGAGAGGATGGCTTTTGGTGGACTCACCAAAACCAACCCTCCTCTACACCCTACTCTACCTCTTCATAGTATGGTCTGGACCGAAAATCATGAAGCAACGAAGCGCATTCAAGCTTACCTGGGCCCTCGTACCTTACAACCTCGCTATGGCAATGCTCAATGCTTACATTGCCATCGAAGTAAGTTCGCGCCCTATACCTATACTCTCCTTTCTTTTTTCGCGTGCAGAATCAATGTTTTTTTCCCCCGTGTACTCGTCGACAAATTCAATTGAAATTTATCGATGGGGAAAATGGCTTTTAGTTTACTCGCGGCTGCAAAGTATTGAATATGCGATGCACGAAGACTATTAAAAGCTTGATTGATTGCAGAATATCTTGATATATCAAGCTCATAAATAGCTATATTGATTGCGGTTTTCGCTTATCGAGGCTATATGAATACACGAACCTTCGGCTTAATGAATACACCGATAAAAGCAAATACAATTATTATACATTAGCTTTACCTAATTCCTTGTTGTTTATTTCCTCGTCGCAGTTGTTCGTGGCGTCCACTAAGTTGCGATATAGCTACGTGTGCCAGCCGATAAGGCATATTTCCAGGCCGGAAGAGCTGCAGGTGAGAAGAAATTTCACCCTAATAATTATGATCCGCTACGAATGATTTTGACCAAATTTCTTGAGATATATGAATAAACTCGACATTGTGCATTACCTATACGTAAGAACTCGCTTGGGCTTTTCAGATAGCAAACGCCGTCTGGTGGTACTACTTCAGCAAGCTCCTCGAGTTCTGCGACACGTTCTTCTTCATTCTCCGCAAAAAGGACAACCAGCTGAGTTTCCTCCATGTCTACCATCACTCGACAATGTTCTCACTCTGGTGGATAGGAATCAAGTGGGTCCCAAGCGGTTCCAGTGAGTATCTTCTCGAAACGGCCCTGTTTTCCCATACAAACACGCGCACAATCGCGGCGAGGCGCAGAAAATTCAATAGCATCATCATTTATCGTTTTTGCCTGCAGCTTTCTTACCCGCCATGGTGAACAGCTTCATCCACGTGCTGATGTACTCGTATTACGGTCTGGCCGCCCTTGGACCACATGTGACCAAGTACCTCTGGTGGAAGAAGTACTTGACCATCCTCCAGCTGATCCAGTTCACGACTGCCCTGATCCTCGGTATCAACGGCATCAAATCAGGATGCGACTTCCCACTATGGATGCAGTACGCCCTCGTCATTTACATGGTCTCCTTCATTGTCCTCTTCGGAAACTTCTATGCCAAAGCCTACATTGCTAAGGTACGCAGCCTTTATGTGCGGTACACATCATTGAAAAGACAGTAGACGGAAAATTTTTTTTCGTTAACTGTATTTTATATTTTGTTGGAATAATACGGAGACAAGTTTATATTAGATTGCAATTATTATTATATGCTTGACTAATGAAGAATATGAGTATTTACAAAGCATTACAATTTTTTTTATGCTGCCATTCTGCAGTAGTCTCGTCGTTAGTCAAGTATATTTAGCATAGAATTGCAACTTCTTTTTATGAAAAATGTAATAAATATTATTTATTTTATTATTGCAAACGAAGGATTTCCTCTGTAAAAAACCTAAAGAAATTGAAGTAAGTTATAGTTCTCTATGACGTTAGAATTACTTGAATATATAAAGATATTTAGAACAATTTTCTTTGTTTTTTTAATATCTTTATATCGAGTGTCGCATGAACAGTTTGTGCATAAAAAAAATAACAAAGTCGAAAACTGTATACACACCTCACGATTCGTACGGTTTTCGCTTGCGAAAGGCAAAGCCAGCTTTCGTTGAACAATGCAGAGTTCACCCACCCAAAAAAAAAAAAAAAACTCACCACGAATCCTCTCCCATGGTCTTACAGGGTAAGCGGGCGTACGCGGCCAAGCAGCTGCAAAGAAGAAAGATCGCGGACGCTCTGGCGAACGGCGGCAAGGAGGCAAACGGCATCGCTACAGCGAACGGCCACAGCAACGGCTTCGTGAACGGCGTCAGCAAGAAGGTGCAGTGAGGAGCCTCCGCGGCACGGCATCGGCCACCCGACTTTCCCACAACAACCCAATCAACAGAGAGAGAGAGAGAGAGAGAGAGAAAGAGAGCGCACTCGAATCAAGTTACCGTCGAACCTTTGCATGCATATAGTATATATAAATGTATAGAGAAATCAAAGTCCGCTGCGGCTCTCGTGCGCTTTTCTCGAGCTTTATATAATCCGAACTAGGGACGGGAGGAGGCAGAGAGAAGGTGCGATCGCCGTATTGAGGCGCGACACTTTCAACGATCGATGCGTATATGCGTGTAAAACAATTTGCAAAGCGCCACTGCCGACGATGTTTGAGAAAAGTGCAAATCCTTGCGACGATATGTATACCGGCGCGACTTGGGCGCGCGTCTCTGTGCAGCTCGGATATATACGAGAGAAACAATTTCACTTTGTATAATTTATCACAGTTTCTTTTTGTTTATTAGTCATTGGAATTCAAGGCTTAGAGGTACATTTTATTAGTCGAATGAATGGGTAAACAAAACAACAACAAAAAAAAAAACAACAAAAAACAAAGACAAACAGACAAAAAAGATACGTGAAACATAGAGTTAAACGGCGACTCAAACTCGTTGTTCGATAATCAAAACGCGCCTTTTTCAATTCGGAGATTTGTACTTTATACATTATTCAATTTTTGCAGGGAAAGAGGAAACACGTTTAAGTGCGACACTTATTTATAAATTATTGCATATTGTTTTTTTTTAATTTAAGGAAAAAAAAAAGAGTAAAAAGAAAAAAAAGAAAAAAGATAAAGAAACGTAAAGGAGATGGCTTCTTTTTGTGAGAAACGTATGTAGGCGAGAGTGTTTGCGCCTTATACATAAAAACAAAGCACTATAGTTTAGTCGGAAATACGTCTCTTCGATATGTAAGCGAAACTCGCATTGTACAGGGGTTGGTGTCCACTTTGGACGCGACTTGTCCAAGTTTTTTCTACGATATATATACACCCACATAAAGAAAACAAAAGAAAGAAATGCACGTATATACAAATATGTCAGTAATATATACAAGTGTAGGGTATACATTAATGAAATATACGTATATACGTTTGTTTACATCCGTTTCAGATTTTCTACGACGCTTGAATCGACGTACAAAATTACTAAGTTACACGTACGAAGTAATAATTATTACTAATTCTAGTGTTTAACGATAATTCATAATTGTATACAGCGTGCAATTGATTTCATACAAGATATTTACATAAAACTTAGTGCAATTATTTAGACGGATATTAATATAAGGAAGAAAAAAAAAGACAAGCAGGGTGTGAAAGAAAGAGAGAAAGAGCAGACGCGCGAGAAAGTGTGTGAGCGAAATACAACTAAAAACAAATTTTTCCTAGACGTTTTGTGCATCGCGAATTACCATCCGCCATTTGTTCCACATTAATGTGCAATATGATTTGCGTTTGAAATGCATTTTTTGTTGACACCGGGAGCATGGGAGTATAATTTTATTGATGCAATCGATGTCCGATCGACACAGCGAGAAGGTACAATGGATTTTGAGCAATTTTCTTGCATCAACGAAATTATCGACATGGATACCAGCTGAAAATGCGCTTTGTACGTGTAAACGATGCACCTGAAATTGTAGAACTGGACTGTTTATGTCCCGGCCGATCTTAGTCATCCACCGTTCGGTCTTTGCGAGTCACTTTTGTTTGTTTCTTTTAAAGTCGTGGGTAATAAAGTACCATCGATATGTTAATCGATATCACAATGTAACGAATTACTATTATTGTTATAAAAAGTCATTGCTGAGCAATGTTTTATTAAAAAAATTGCATTTACATTTATTCATTTTTATAACTTTTACCAATATAATAGGCAGTGTTATATTAATTTATCAATTACAAAACTACTATCTGTTGATTTACATAACAATGCACAAAAAGTATTAAAAAAGTCCTCGGCACGATTTCATGCACTATGCATCTAAATTTGATTTTGCAACACTTTGAACGCGCACTTGAACCGTTGAATTTACGCCAACGACAATCTCTGAATCCGCACTTAAATCTATACGTTGGTAATTATCACGAGACTGAGATCTTGCATAATCATTTCAGCAGTAATTTGAAAAATTTCAACGCATTTAAAGTACTACGGTATAAAAATGTTTTCAATGCTAACCATTAAATTAAAAGAAAAATTCAGTTCTAGAAAAATTGTTTGCTAATCTAATTACAAAATTGATAAAATTTTAATTAGAATTATAATAGCGACTTACTCATCTAAAACAGGAAAAATCAGTCAATTATACCTTTATGAATAAAAACTATAAGATTAAGTTCTATTTCTTAAAATAACAACGGCTAACCAGATAGAACGAATTTTCCCGACTAGTTTTTTCACGTAACAGACTAGAGCAAACTCGATTGGACCACTCATGGCATGAATTTTCGTCGACAACAGAAAGCTAGATAAATCTTTGAGATCAGTATACCTTACATTTATGATAAACCCGTGTGTATAATATGCTCTATATAACTGTCTCAATTCTTTCTTGTCTAGCTGAGCCTCTGTCGAATCTTTGGTTTTGTTCAAAATTTCGCGAAGTATCGCATCGGCATGTCTATTAAAAATAGTTGGAAATTCCAAAGCGGTTCGCCACTGAGTAAGGTTTTCTCGAAGATTTTCTTCAATTTCCTGGGTCACATCCTTCTCCTCGTCATCCTCTTCTTGTACTATATTTAAATCTACTGTTTGTACACTGCGAGAGCCTGAAGTTGAAGCATTGCTTATTAATAATTGCCAATCCTTGCTGGTTTTTGGATCATACTTCAAATTCACTGGTAAAATTGATTTCTGCGAATTTTCCCAAATCTGGAAAACAAATGTATTCCAGTATGTAAAATGTAGTTAATTTATTAAAATGTTTGTTTCAAATAAAATGTCATTTTTTCTTCACTTTTATGAATATACGAAATGTCTTACATTTTGATGATTTATCATTCGAGAAACACTAATTAATGCGCATCGATTATCTTGCAATTCATAGTGATCGCCATTTTCAGCGTCCCATAATGTTACATTTGAATTTTCTCCTATTGTAAGTGTGAAGGAAGCCCATTTTCTCGTTTGAGAAGATCCTGGAAGAAGAAAAAAAATGCATTAGTATACAAAAGTCGAAAATTTTTATTAAAATATTGTAAATTTTTTATAAGTAGTTTTTTACACCTAAAATTACATATGACTGTAAGCCGAGTCCTTGTAATAAAGACGCAAGTAGTGCAGAACGTCCATAGTGGTCAACTTTATTTAAGTTTAAAGCTTGTCTAGGAGTAAGGGGGCCATAATGCACTGGTAAAGATGCTAGAAGCATAACAAGACTTTCAGCATCTTCAGGAGTTTCGATTTCCGCGATTTTATATGGAACTACAAGGCATCGTTGAATGGCTTTCGATAAAGTATCTATTGAATTACTATCTACAGGATTCATTGCTCCCATTTGTTCCATCTTCATGAGAACGTAAATTCTCGTGTATGAAAATCCTGGACTGGCTTGCACGTAACCAAATGAAAGAGTAGGACTATATAGTGGAGATAATCCAATCCAACGTTCTAACTGCTGATAATTTCTATGACATTCTATTGGAATTCTGGCTTCACCAAGCCATTGTAAGCCCCAAACTGGATGTTGATCAAAAAGTCTCAATTTCACGCAATGCTCACCACTTGAAAATTTAAAAGACATTTATACTCATTATAATTTAATAATTTTTCTAATATTTTAATATAATTCATTTTATAACTTAATTAAAATGGGCATTCATACGTTTTCCATTACCTTATTTTTATAGTCGGAATTTCAAACTGAATTGTCTGCTGCCATACAGGGGCAGGTCCATCTGATGATGAAGTAGAACGAGAAATATCTCCCCATTCAACCTCAATAACTGGTTGTACAAGTGCTGACTCTTCTCTAACTGGGACTTCAACACCTCTTAAAATGGTAACTGTGAGAATTTGTTTTCGACCAGCATGATGTTTTGGGGCATGTGTAGTACCAGTACCAGATGATGGCCTTAGTGGTCTTCTTTCTTGGAACCAGCTTCGTAAAGATATATCCAACAATGAAAACATTTGCTCAGCTACAACAATATCTGGAGGCTTTGGTAATACTTTTTTGACCTGCAATTTAAATGCAATTTAATTATAAATTAAAGAAAGCAATATTTTTACTTATAAGAGTTTTATTACTTACTGAACTTTGTTTATGGAATAAATCTGAAGATGAAGTTGGAAAACACAAAGCGGGATCTTGAAGAAGAAAATAGCGTACTTGCTTGCTATGATTATCTCTTTTTGGTTTTATAAGTGAAAAGCTATTTCTAGGATCATTAGGATCATTTGTTGATGGGGTATACAAGTAAGTACTCGCTTCTGATTTTGGATTTGAGCCTGAGATGTTCAATGAAATTGTACAAATAACCACTCCAGAGTAAATAAAACCACTATTGTCATTGATTGCAAAATCGATTTCTATTTTTTTATGTTTAACACAGCGTTCTGGAAGTGGAAGAGGCAATGTACTATGCGATCCACCATGAGCTTGAACTTGTATTGAGAGATTATTTGAATCTAAGGAATTTCTAATAAAAAGTTTATGTAATTTTCTATTAAATGGATGATTAGTTTTGCATATAATTTTATCTTTGAATAACAGTGTCACATTTAAGACTTCCGGTGGAATTTTGTTAACATTTTGATTTGGAAAAATGTTTACTTCTCTAATGGCAATTTCTAAAAGTTTTCCACATACTTGATTTTCTGATTTACAAAATGCAGTTTGGTGTTCCAATGGATATGGCTTTACTACTGTATTTGTCAAAGGCGATTCTGATGAAGAATATAGTCCATCATCACCAAATGAATCCTTTTTGCTTCGACTTTTTATTCTGTTATTATTTCTTGTTATAACTGAACTATTATCTAGCTTACGTTGAAAAGGAGCTTTTTTGTAACAAAGACTGAGGTTTGTGTCTTTTGCTTTTTTTTCTCGTGAAGTCACAGAGAAACCACGAATGAAATCAGGTATCTTATCATTCATTTTTATATAATATCAATTATCTAATAGTCACTGCTGTAATAAACATCCTTCTATACATTGTAACAGTTTTACTCATACTTTTTCATTTTCTATTAGTACTATTAATGATTGTATTATTCGATTCATCTAATGCTTCAATTCAACAGCACTTGGATTTTGTTTACATTTTCTTTTACCTCGTTTCTATAGTAACAGGAACATATAGTATTCAACATCTGCTTGTATCAGCCTCTATTCACTTTGCTTATTATTGAATCATCTTTTACACCACTTTAAATTTTTTGACTATCAGTTAAAATTCAATTGAATTTAAGAATGATTTTATTTGTATAAGTTGTAGAAGCTCATATTATTTATATTACAGACTTACATCAGCTTCAAATTGACTTAAATTACGATTCAAAAAACTAATTCTCATTAGATCTAAAATATTAACTTGATTTGTTAGTATTTCAGCTCTTGTATCACTAAGAAACCCTTGTTTATTAGGGAAAGCTCTTTCAGTGCTTACTTGTACAGCTGGAATAGATAAGTATATTTTAGCTAATTCACACAGTCTTGGAAAATGATTTTTATTATCTTTCCACCATTCATGTACGACTGTATCCATTGAAACTACATTTTCACATAGATAATAAGTCAATTCTGCTTCTGCTATTTTTTCAAATGTAGCTTCCTGATCCTTTTCCTTCTTAATATTCATAAAATATAATTCCAAAGGTGTATCTGAGATAATCAAATATATTTATAAAGTTAACATAAAACCATATTTTAAAATAAAGAAGTGATACCTCTAATTTAAATAAACGTTTTATAAATTTTGTATTTTTTTCACCTGCAGAATTCTTAATCTTGTTAGCCTCACATATTACGGTTTTGTTTACAATATCAGTACAAAGCATTTTACTT
Organism: Megastigmus dorsalis; assembly: GCA_900490025.1. NCBI lineage: Eukaryota > Metazoa > Arthropoda > Insecta > Hymenoptera > Megastigmidae > Megastigmus > Megastigmus dorsalis. Next base: position 90,113 of record UELU01143198.1, on the reverse strand, counting down.
TTAACAATATCAAATACAGTAAACTTCTCATCATCTGATAACAGTCTAGTTTTGAATCTAGGATCAACCACCATAGCAATGATCATTGACTCATTGGTATTTATGTGTCCAAACCTTAAACACATTGATCGAATAAGTTGAATAGACAATTGATTATTAAGATTCATGGATTCCATTAACTCTAAAATGCCACGTATTGTTGGAAGATATAAAGAGAGAGGAGGATATGGTTCTTCACTCATTAAAATGCTAGATTGTTTCAATAAAGAAAAGACTTGTACGTAACATAATATCGACTCCCAATCAGCTTCTGTTAATTTTTCAGGAGGTGATGGTAATTCTCGTAAGAACACATGAAGTGTAGTACGTAATTTTAATAAATTGTCAAACATTTCAAAAATTGAATTCCATGAGGGTACAATATCATTTAATATACTGGATGACTGAATTTGAGATTTATGTGATTCTGATTCTATTGATGTCTTTGACCATAAAATAGAAACTAAAAATTGACATTTCGTCACAAGGTTATTGAAGTCACTGAAGTTTTTTAAAACATCATCTACAGTTAATTGAAGCAGGCGTGCAAAGCAAGGTACTCTAATCCACCTATTGTTCATAGAGACAGCTTTTACTATGTTACATCCATTAGTTGTTACTATGTGTATAGTAGTTTTTTCTTCCGAAAATCCATATCTAAGTAAAACATTCTGTATTAAATGAAATAAATCTTGAGCTGTATTCCACGTTTTTGGCAAGCTTTCAAGTTGTAATAAAAAATGTCTAGGTTCAAAATCTTCTGTCCAATAATGCACTGTAACTGTCATGTGATCGGCAATACTTCTACAAGTCCAACCATCTATCGTCAAAGCTATTCTATTGACACCTGTGACAGAAATATTAAATATTTGGCTTTGCGCATACAGTTTTAAATTTCACAATAGAATGAAGCAATTTCAAATGCTTTCTATCCTACATAATAGTTATGACATAATTATAATTTACAAGATATGATAGAGTACCTTTAAGCAAATCATTCTTTATGGTCAAAGACATCTTTTTCTTCACTTGATCATACATTTGAGGTATGATGACTTCAAGCAGCTGCTTTTCATTAGGAAATTGATAAAACGGCTCAACGACTTTTAAAATGTCCTTTAAACCTTTCATTTCCAAGGGAGTGATTGGAAAAAGATCGAGTGCAACAGAAAATGCGATACTTTTCGTTATGTCTTTGTACTTTTTCCAAATTTCTTGAAACGACGGTGTGCAGTTTTTCACCTTTACCGCTTGCATTGCTTTGTTCTTGTTAGTCATCAAACCAAATTGTTTTCGTAAACGAATAAAAAAAATCACTCAAATTTTCCGCCTATAAAAATTAATAAAACTTTGCAAAAACAATGACTTCACTAACCGCGGCAAAACCTTTATTGTAAATCTTATGTCCTATAAGAGTTTATGTTTCGCGCGCGCGCGCGCGCGTGCTTTTGTTATTTGCAGCATGAACGTAGCAGTTATTCGAATTTCCCAATCTGATTGAATAGCTACGTTCAAGGTTATACTATATATGCTTATTTACCGACCAAAAACAGTCGCGCGGTCAGTAGGTATACCGACAGTGTCGGCTGAACTGCCCCGCCGTAAGTCGATCATCAATGTAATTCGGTATGGGTACAGTCTATAGATGGCAAGGCACTACATTTCTAAAGCCTTGTACTGAAACTCTCCAGTAGAGGTCAACAGTAAGACTGCTTTTCAAATTATCTATATCTAGAATATGGTGATATAAGAAAACTTTAAAGTTAATGAATGTAATAAGAGATTACAGTTTTAACTTAATAATTTATAAATGAATTTGATTGAATATTTAAGATCCACAGATAATATTAATCAACCATCTGTACTTTTATTAAATACTAGACTCTAAAACAATACAATTGTTACAACGAAATTGGCTAAACATGGTTTCGATTTCGAAAGTTTTATTCCTAAAGTTACACAATTAATCCAAACAATTGCAATTAAAATTTTGTTAGAAAATTGGTTCTGTCAATCTATTTGGGATTCAATTAGGAAATCCAGTTAGATTTTTTTGTAAGAATGATATTGATATATATATACTATTGAGAGCTTATTAAAATGTTAATGTTTTCACTTCTATCTGAACCAATTTTATTTCAAGACATACTGACAAAAATATAATCAGCTGGGAGCAAGTATAAAACTTCTTGCTTTACGGTGTAATAGATTTTTCTTTGGATTAGTAAAATTTGAGGGAGTAAAAATGAGATTCATAATTCAGTTTTTATCTAAATAGGCTCTAGTTTTAAAGATATTCACCATACCACATTGATTTTATGCATTTGTGTATTCTATGAATACTGTATATTATGTCTATGTATACTGTAAAATAATATATAAGTATGTCTTGATTTTGAGGGTGTATTCAAAAAACCCCGATACACGACGGAGCTAGATATTTTGCCCAAACCGTAATTCCTGAAAATTTTAAGAAAATCTAGGACCCATACCCCGGTCATCGACTTGTTCGTACTAACAGTCAAACTTTATTCTAGAATATGTAGTCATCGATAAAAAATTGAAGTATTGAATGTGAAACCCATCTATTTAGGCTAAGAAAATTAAGATATTTATTACGTCGTAACAAGAAGTTTTCTATGTACTTGTAGATTATAATATTTTGTCAATTTTTAAAAAGTATAAACCACTAATTATATTACTATAGTTAAACTGACCAAGATTTTTCTATTGTTCTTACAGTCTAATCAATTAAATCAATATTAATAGGCGATCAGATTACGCTTGTTTATAATCACTTTGTGATTTAATTGATTAGAGTGTAAGATCGATAGAAAAATCTTTGTTAGTTTATAGTAGATTACAGTCGACATAAGTAATGTTTCTTAATGTTTACTATAGTTAAACTTTATAGAATTTACACATATTTCATTGTTTTTATATAAAAACGATTGTCTAAACGTATACAACAAATATTTAAAACAAAAGCAATTTATGCTTTTTTTTTACTTTAATTATAGGTTTACTGAAAATTATCGTTTTTTATGACACATATATAAGTATAGTATATTAAGTTTAAAATAAAACTTAATACATCGATCAACCACATCATATTGTATTTGAAGAGTTTTTACAACGTTCTTAAAACGTCACTGATAGTATCTTTACGTTTATTGCATTCTTCAAATATTTTAAAAACGCTTCTGTCAACATTATGTCAGATTTATTAAGTAATAAATCTGACTATATATACTTATATGTATATTTAATTGATTAATTGATCCATGCGATACGTTTGTTTCATCTGTTAGTAAAATCTGCATAACAATAGCTCTAATTTTATAAGTGATTGGAACCTAATAATCTCTATTTTGACTCGTAATTTATATAGATATACATATGTGTAAAAAAGTAAATTTTCATTAAATTATTAACTTCCCAAGGCGTTTTTAAAATTTCAATATAATACTTTTCAATGCCGAAGTAAAAGAGCTAGATTAACTGCTAGATTCGAATTAGATCTGTATAGAATCTATACATTTATTTAATGATTTCACTATGGACTTCTGATTGATCTCTTCAACATTATAATAGGTATCTACATTTTATTACTTATGCATTAATACGTGTAATTCCATGAATCATGATTGTCTTGATGTATATGATTTTCCTAATTTATGAAGGAAATTATCATTTTGGAACGAATCCATTAAGAATGCTGAAATGTGCAGGTATCCAGAAAAATTGAAAAAAAGGATTTGGTCTAATCTAAGTGTTTTTCCATATATGGATAGGTCAGAACACGTTGAGCTCTGCAAATTAATGCTTAATCAAGCTTTTAGGTATCAATATTCTCATAAACTGTGAAAATCTTTTGATATACTTTGTGGAGTCAAGTCGTAAGATAGTTGAAGAAAAGGAGAGCGCAGCTCAGGTTCCATCTTGGCGATCGAAAGCCGCAGATGGCCGAGATCTCGCTCGGCAGTCGGCGTATAAGTACACAAGGAATCGAGTCCCATATACACGGGGTCCATCCTCTGCTCGTCGGGGCCCATGAAGACGCACAGTGCATGGCCACGACAGTGGGGGAATCCCCGCGGGGCGCTTTTTGAATCCTTTTTCTCTGCTCTCCCTTCCCTTCTTTCCAGCAGGAGCACATCTCCTCGGCATCTCCCTCTCTCTCTCTTTCTCTCCTTTTAGCGCTGCGACGAGCGCAGCTGTGCACGCGATTATATACATATAGTCGCTAGGCGGAGCCTGGAGGACGCCTCGTTTTCTCGCCAATGGCCGCGAGTCGCGACCGACTTGCCAGCCTTTACCGCCGACTCTGTCCTTTAAACGCACCACCTATATGTACGTATACGGATATATATATATATACTGGGGAGATCCTTTCGCGGCGGGTTTGCGTGCAGGAGCATTATCCTGCTGGCCAAAAGTTGCCGCGGGCAATGCGTGTTTTGCTCTCAGCGTCATTATTATCCTCTTTACTTTTTCTCTTTCTCTTTATCGCTGCGACCTTTTTATTGCCAGTAAATTACGCTTTATTCTCATTTTTGTTACAGTGTTGAGGAGTTCAGCTCTTATACTTACTGCTGGGCCAATCCAATTATTCTTAATAATATTTAAGTTATTATGCTTTAAAGTAACTTTTTTTCTAAATCTTTGCGCACCTATGATAATATTCGATATTATCGTTATATTCTATACGTATAAGATGTATACACGCGTTAGCAGAAAATTTAAAGAATCATAAAAAGTACATTGATTTTTATCAGGACTTGTATATTCCGATTCAGTTACCTCGACCCGTTTATACGAAACATTTTATAAAGAAACCCCGATCGCATATCTCGAGTCCTCGCGGTAAAGACAAGAATATAACGAATATCAAAATTTTTATTGTATATAACCAATAATAGGTTCTTAAACCTCTTTTGAATATTATCAAATGCATGTATAAAAATACGGCAATTCATAGTTTATTAAAAAAATTCACCAAGCCAATAACACAATATTTAACGGAATACAATCGAGCGTCTATATAGGCATCACAAAGCGAAGCCAAGGAAAAATATATGAGTTGCGCAAGAAAAGCCGGGGACAATCGAGGCGTATGATGATGGCGACGGGCCGGTAATCTCCGAGATATTCTTCGTCCCGCGCGATTATAAATTTTCCCCTCACCTTAACGCTAAAGGACCGAGGGACTATGGTGCAGCCGTCGTGTGCCGCTCGTAAAGGAGCACAATATTTAGCAGCTTCAATGGATAGAGCGTATTCCTTCTGTGCTCGTTGCCCGTTGTAAATTTTGCGTCATCGGGAGGAACCGCGCTGCGCAGGTCGCGCGCAGAATCTATAGCCGCATACTGCCTGTATTTATAATAGACTGTATAGCGCTGCGGATCCGCAGCATTGTTTCATCGATTGCTACCGTATCGCTTGTATTATACGCGTGAATCGTTCTACCGCCAAACTAATATATTGTTTACAATTATATTCCTTTTAAAAGGTGAACGATCGGTTGGCTCGCTATTTTTATATACTGCATGGAATTTGAAACTTCGAGCTTCTATTGAAATCTTCGTTTAATCGATTCAAATCATACGCGCGCAGCTGGAATAATCCAGCCGACATGTGCATCGACGAGTTTTCACCGGCACAGATACGATCACTGTCATAAATCAAGCAGCTCCTGCTATCTCGCAGATTGCCCCAGAGCTACTTAGCGATTTCTCCCCGGTCGGAAAAAAAAGAGTTTAAATTCAAAGACAAACAATCGGGGGGGGAAAAAAAGCTCGATATCCGTGTACACGCGGGAGAAAATCTAATCTGCGGCGCAGATCCTCCTGCGCCCGTGCGTCCAGCGAAAGTTGTTGAGCCCTGCGCGGAGCACGTGGACCGGCGGCGCGCAGCTAACGGAAGAGCTTTGGAGAGGCTACGGTGCGGAGAGAGAGGGAGAGGGAGAGAGGAGCGCGCGCGAACGGTAAACGCGCGAAGGATTATCGAGGAGCTTTTTCCTGGCTTTGTCGTGGAAATGAAATGTACTCAGGTCCTTAGTTCCCGTCCAATTGCCATCGTAAAACGTCTCTTTCTCTCTCTCTCTCTCTCTCTCTCTCTCTCTCTCTCTCTCGCTCTTTCACCGGGACGAAGCTTCGGCTGCAATAAGGTCATATCGTCTGCTCCTCTCTCTCCCGTTAGACTTCGCAATAAGCGCAAACAGACGGCGCGGGTTCCGGGTCCGGGCACAGGACACGTTGCCTTTCCTTCCTTCCTTCCTCCCTTACGTATATAGCTGCGACGTTTTTTCCGTTGGCTTAGGACTGTTGCTGCTTCTGCTGCTGCCTCCGCGCGTATACACAGACATATATATATATATATATATATACCGGCCGTCGGTGCCGCAATAAAACGTGCAAACTTTCCACGGGCCTGACCAACTTTACCTGACCGGTGTGACCTCATCTCTCTCTCTCTCTCTCTTTCTCTCTGCTGCGCTTGCAACTCTCTGCGCGCGTGGAAAACCAAGAGAGAGAAAGAGAGAGAGAGAGAGAGACAGAGAGAGCAATGCAGGGCAGTAAAATTAATATTGTTTAAATGCGGTTTGAAAAGGGGCCCGTGCTACACCTCCATAAAAGGGAGTCCCGAATACGCCGTGCTATATGCACTGCAAGCCGCTCACCTCCGTCGATGCGGCCCCGCTTAATCTCTTTCTCTCGTCCGCCGAAACGCGTTTGCTCTTGCGCTCTTTTTCTCGTCCTCCTTCCATTAGAGCCCTTCGCCTCTTTCACTCTCTCCCTCTCTCTCTCTCTCTGTTACCCCCACGAGCGAAGGTTTTGTGGAATTAACAATTTTTTTATGGCCCTAAGCGCTACGGGAAACATTGTCTCGGTGCTTGGCAATGCGGCTTTTACAATTTTATGCAGGGACCCTATATATAGAGGTTCAGGAAGCTACTAAGCTTTATTTATATTTCGTGAGGCTTATGCACACGATTGGTGAATTGTTCTTGTAAAATTTTATGCTCGCCGCGACAGGTTGTTATAATTGAATAGATGCGATAGTTGAAACGATCGTGTTTAAATACACTCGTCGAAAATGTGACGTTCGATATAATGGAACTTGAGATTCACAAAGCTTGAGAATAAATTCTCAGACGTTTAGAAGAATATTGGTTAAAATTAATGGACCTTATCTGCTTTTAGCTTTATGAGAATTTCCTCTCCATTTTTAATTCGTGCGGTTTGAATTAAAAAATAAATAAGAGATTGTGCAGCGTAAACCTGTACGTAAAAGTGCATGTCGGCAATCTTATTGATTTTAAAATGCATGCGTAGATCTCGCTTAATGCCCGCTCTGAAATCCAAGAAACTTTTCTCAAGCCTGCTTTTGTTTGAACTTGGAGCCGCGCGATATAGGCTCGTTATAACACACACGCGTGTATATATATACATGAGAGAGAGAGAGAGAGAGAAACACCGAACGCCTTGTACGATCTGCGCGGCAACCTCACGATTTTTACACGCGCGCCTGGGATTTTCATCCTCCGTCTGCGAGCGATAACACGGCCGACTAGAATACGTGCAAACAACCGAGCGAATACACCTAGGATTAACTTTCCTTCAATTATCTCCATGACTGATTTTTCTTCTTTTTATTTATTTATTTTTTGTTTGCTGAAATTTTACGTCAGATCCTTTTGCAACGATACGGAAACAAGAACGCGACGTGGGAATTATTGCTATATTGTGTTGCTTTTGAGGAATCGGGTGAGATATGTATATCGGGAACGGTTGAGTAATGAGCTTCATTTGCACATCTGTAACTGATAAAATCTAAATATGTTCCAATGATTTACGATACATGCATCTAATTATCAAGAGTACAGAAATAAAAGAATCTTTAATAATTATCCAATTATTGCTTCTAATGAGCACGTGCAATTATACTCAGCACGTGATGCGTTCGGGAAATATACTATGTTGTTGCAACAAAAAATTTATGACCACCTTTATTCACCTAATTCCATAGTATATAACGACATTTGTTGGCCAATAGACGATTTAATCATACTATCGTAAAATTCTATTATTAACCGATATAGTCTAGGAGCCAAATAGGGTTTCGTGGCCAATCAGAGTACCACGGCTCTGGCCAACTTATTCTTAGGTATTTTAACCACCTGAATCCAAAAATCTTGGTCGGAATGTCTGAAAGTAGTCCATTTAATTGTTATTAAAAAATTAAATGCTTAAATGTCTGCAAATCTTCATTATTATAAATGGTTGAATTTTTAATGCGTCAGAATATGCAGTGTTTCATAACAAACATTTTCTGTTTTGAATTTTTGAAAAAGATCTTCCCGTGAATTATTGTTTCTAGATGTCTACTTTTGTTTTGAAAGTTTGAACTTTATTTTATAATAAAAGTAAGTCAACTTTATTAATTTTTATTATTAACCATTAATAATAGACTAAAAACCTGTCA
>UELU01143198.1:0-81567 GCA_900490025.1 Megastigmus dorsalis | reverse complement strand
GAATATGCAGTGTTTCATATCAAACATTTTCTGTTTTGAATTTTTGAAAAAGATCAAATATAACCAAAGTTATTGCATATTTAGTGCAACTACTTTACGTTTCCTGTCTTCGCGTGAATTATTGTTTCTAGATGTCTACTTTTGTTTTGAAAGTTTGAACTTTATTTTATAATAAAAGTAAGTCAACTTTATTAATTTTTATTATTAACCATTAATAATAGACTAAAAACCTGTCAAATTTTAACAAAAATGCTAATTTAATTTGTTTATGAGGCTTATGAAGTGTTGTAAATTATAAATCATACGTTTGCTGATCAAAAAGATCAAAATGAAAACTATGATGTAATTATAAACGAAAAAAATTTCTTAATGCCACAGTAATCGGAACCCTATTCATATCATTTAGGTGATACTTGTAGTTAGCGTTATGTAAGCGCTCTTATTAAAAAAAAAAAAAAAAACGTAACTTACGTAACTCTTCGCGTAAAAATGATATTTGTGTAGACTATGGTGACACGAAAAAATGCCGTTTGTCTCGGGTAAATAAACGCGAGCTTCATAGTTCCATGATTTTTCTCTCCCAAACGAACAATTAACCTAATCTCAAAAAGATATCAAGCGGATTTTTCTGACCGCGTAAAAGATCTTATCAGGTCGCTCATAGACTGCGGAAGAATCGTCTTGGCACGAAAAATACTACCGAGCGATCTCATTGTCGTATCGTGTCGAGCTAACAACTTTACCTGCTCATCGAATTTCATAATTAATCATAAGCTCATTAAAATTGTTCGTGCAGTAAATAGCAGTCTTATCCTTCGCATCGTTCAAAACTGCACGCGTATATATACGGAAAAATCAGGTACTTATAATAATAAGCTATACTTAAGTATGGCATTATTCGAGTAAAGTCAAAATCGGGATTATACGAGATCGGAGGAGCTGAAGAGCTGCGGGAGGGCGCGCGTGAGAGTCGTAGCTCGTTCGCGCCTAAGGAGCAGTTGGAGGCCGACCTCATGAGCGCAAAGGGCTTTTAGGTACTAATTTTATGTAGAGATATGAGTTGGCAGGCGGGGAAGGGAGAGACTATCTCTCTCTCTCATGTTGCAGCGCCCCGGCGTGCCATCACTCCGTATCCCGCAGGTGCCGTAATCCGTATCGCGCGACTCCTGCTGCACACGTATATACGTACACGGCCGACTGTGTATATGTGTGTGTGTGTGCGCGCGCGGCAGATTCTCCGAGTGGAGCTCGCTTAGTTGCCTCGGCTCTCTCTCTCTCTCTCTCTCTCTCGCCTGTGCAGTAAACTCAATGTTATGGCTTGCGATTCAAGTTGTGGCCGACGGTATAGGAGGGAAGGCCAATGCACGTGTCGCTTGCAGCCGAATTCTGCGCCGTGTTGGTTGGCCTTTTTTATCTTGGAACTTTGAGGAGTTTGGGGCTAAATAAGGAACTGATGAATAATTGACATATTTTTCATCTGCATATCGATGATTATTATTTTCGAATGGGCCATCAGATAATCAACTCCTGCTTATTTTCTCTCGGATAAGAGAATTTGAAAGGCTGAAACGGGCCAATAAATCATAAGCACGTATACCGTAAGTATCTTTTGAAATTTACTGCTTATCACATTGTAGACATCAGCAACATAATACGATAAATTTTATGTGCACTCCACATAAAGCTAACATGTATACTTAAAGCCTTGTAAAAATCACGACTTTTCAATAATTGCGTTAAACCACCTGTCTAAAAATTCAACTTACGCAGACCTCGCGGAACCCTCACCCATGTATATAAGCTTTTTGTTGTACCATAATCTCTGTTCTACTCGATCGCGCGATTCAATAAATCATATGCTTATAGAGCAGTTTCGCGAGGGTATACAATGTGCACAGGAGAGTGTACAACAACGCACAGGACGAAATATTTTGTCGTTCTCGCGGCGTGTTTATATATATATATAACTCAACAAAAGCCATACTCTCAGCGATAAGACATGGCGTACAATAGCCAGATCGCCGTCAGGCGGCAGGTTTTGCATGATGCACCGCAGGATCGACTTCGTATATACACATGCACACACACACACACACACACATACTCACACATATAAATTTATATATATATATATATATGTGTGTAGGCACGTTCGCGAGCCTTTACTTTATAGACGTCATAAAAAAAGGCAGAATAAAAATAGGGAACATTTTTACAATTCGATCATTAAAGTCGGCTCGCGGCCCGCGGAGCGAGAGATATCCGCCAATTATAGCCTCTCCTTGCCTTTTTCTTTTCCCTCCTCCTCCTCCTCCTCCTCGCGTGCGTATATCAAAGCTCTGCGCGGCCTCGTACCTTCCGCGTGCTGTACATGTTCCCCGCGTTTTTTTTTTGTCCCCTCTTATACTCCTTCAACGGTGCCGCCGCCGCCGCCGCGGCTTTACGTATGCAGCCGCTGCTCCTTTTGGGGCTGCCGGAAAAGTTTCTCGTGTGTGTGTGTGTCTGCACCGCGAGCGAGCTGTAAACCGATTCACCTTTTTTTAATGAGCCAACCGAGCTGGACGATGATGATGCAGTCGATCGAAGGGCGCACGGCTATAATGACGGACGGCTTAAAGTTTGCCTCCTCTCTCTCTCGCTCCTTTTTATGCTGCGATGTGAATCGCGACGTTTTTTTTTGCGAAATGTATATATGTGTGAATGTATATCGACGCGCTCGAATGATCGTTTCCTGGAATTTCCGAGACCGGCACTCTTTTTATCGCGCGAGATTTTTCTCGGAGAAGTGGAGACGCGATGATGGGCCACGTTTTATGCGTGATTTCCTGGACTGCAGTTTTACAACGGTTAGTCCTTAAAATTATTATTGTTGCTCTTATTATCGGTGTTAATCTCGCGGCCGTAGTCAGCGAACGACGTCGTTTGGCCAATCGCTTCGACCGTTTCCAAGGGTTTCTTTTTTTTGACTTTCTTAAGTGCACGCAAACTTAATTACAACTTATGCAATCATTTTTATTTTTTCGCGAGGCCAAGACAGTAAAAAATATATTTGCTTCAGTCGGTGGAAATCGAATCTTCGTTGTACGTTAACGTAACATTTTTACTTAACAGATCGCTCCGTAAAAATATAGTCAAGTTTATTTTTTTTAAAAGTTGGAATAATCAGCAGCCAAAAATTTGATCAGTTGTTCCCATAGCTGCAGGTAACGGAAACTAATTATCAACAAGATTTGTTGAGCCTTTGTTTTACTAAGAACTTTTCAAGTTGATCTAATTATTCTCTCCACGATAGGTATGATTGTTTCATATTCCACGCATAAAAAGTTCCAGATTTATGCGAGTAAAAAGTAGTAGACGAGTTAAAAGAGAAAAAAAGGTGCTTTCTCATTGCAGCAACAGAATAGCGACACTTGCCGAGAGAAAAGATCATCCGATTGTCCCGAAAACCGCAAGAGAAAAGAGTTGACTATAGTTTCGCAATAAAATTGGGAAATGCGATACCCGTCGACGACCGCAGCGACTGGTTAAGCGAAGGTCCCAAAGGGTTGTCCCTGAACATAATGAGCGTATGATAATTTCACGTTCTTTGTCCAAGCGTTCTCCGCTTTATTATTATAGGCCACAATAAATTACGAGTTATTTGCGCCTCGTAACCCCTTCCTAATTCGTTCCTCCTGCACAGGCCGTCGCTGCAAGCGCCATTGGCCTGTCGAAGCTCTGGACTCTTGGTCACTGTGGCGCGTGCGACTCTGCAATAAAGATTTTCCCAACACTCGCTGCACTGTCTCTCATTCTTACCTCCTTTGTCGCTAGGACTGGCCGGCCAATTAATTCATTGCGGTCGTAAAAAATTAGTGCTGTTTTTCAATCTTTACTGGATTTGCTAAAAGTCGGTTCATAAACTTTATTAATGCCTTTAATTTACCGCCGTTCACTTTTTTATAATGTTCTTTTATTGTTTCTATTAGCTACAATAATCTTGTAATCTATCCGATTATTGCACTTTCTTCATTATTGTTGAGTAAACATACGTAATTTAATGTACTGGACTAATACGTATGATTTTCAAGTCATTTATCTGCTATATAAAAAAAACAAGGATGCGTATTCTTCTAAAAAGTGAGAAGATTTATGACTGTACTTGTAAATAATTTTAAATGAAACGGATATTAATTTTAAGAATGTAAAATATAGAGAATAAAGTACTTATTATATGGCGGATTATTGCGTTTTTGTTCTACTTTCATATTGGCTTCAATTTTATAATTATTGAAAATATCATAGTGACTACTTTAACATTGGACTCTAGTCCGTTGAAAATAAATAAATAAATTCTAATCATTTTCGCCTTATCCTGAAAATTTTGATCCTCATATTTCTCCATGCTTTATTTTAATGAATATTATTTGATCCAACGAGAGTAAATGTTCAGTTTAAATAAATAAATGATAAAATGGGACTATAATTACAAATTATATTCATAAATCATACATGCAATAATTCTTCTGAAAAAGAACACTAGAAGCATAAGCAAAGAAGACAAAAATAATATCAATGATGATTTTTGATTTACAACAAAAGTTCATTTCTGAAATGATTCATATAGGTAATTAAATACAAAAAGAAACATTTTTAATAATAAAGAGAAGAGAAGAGAAGAGTAGATCCCAGTACTGCGAGATATGAAATCAGTTTAGTTAGAAATATCAAACATATGATGGTCTTTACATTTGATCAATAAATAAAGCGAATTAATGCGCTTGTTCTAAAATTTGTTTTATCTTGTTATTTCAAATCTGTTGACAGCAATGCTTAGATTAAGAAGTTTTTTTACAAACTGCAGTTTTTTTTGCAATGGCATGATATTATTTACATCAGTGTCAATTTGTAGGTATCACGCGACATATTAAATTCCCATTTTTGAGATATCTGGATTATTTTTGATGTTGAACGAAAAGAATTGTAGCTTATTTATTTAAACTGAACATTATAATTTATCAATGTCGGATCAAAATTTTAATGCTTAAGAGGGAGATGAAATTAAATAAAATCATTTTCAAGTAAAATAAGAGATATGAAATGACAGCTTCTGCTCTTGATCTGCGGGTCTCACGGTACAAAAAAAGAGTATAAATTGCTTAGCGTATCAGTTTAATGATATAGTCGAATTAATAGATAGCATAACGAAATCAACGCATTACGAGAGATAGTAAAAATGAAATAAATATGGTAATTTACCGAGAAATCTTTTAGTCGGCAGAATAAATTAAGAAAACTGGTCTAATCAAGTTCTCGAGTAAACTTGATAAGTCCCATGGCTTGTTTTCCCATAAACAACTCAATTAACACATTTACTAACTATTTTCGTTTTCGCAACAACGATCGTTCTCGTCTCTCCAATGTACATATATGGATTATCATAATCAGCGCTCGCCGCACAAAAGAGGTGAAATAAACCAAAGCAAACCTCGAAGCAAGTGCGCAAAAAAGACTCATCGGTATTAAGAGCGAGAGCCGAGATGTTCCAGCCAGGAGTACAGCGAAAAAAATCCGAGTCGCTATTTACACCGCTACACTCAAGCCATTATTGCTGCTCCCATGCTCGAGCATAAAACGCAGCTGAAATCAACAGTTAATAGCCAGATTATGTTTTCATGGGCGTATATCGGGGACACGAGACGCGGAGAACAAAAAAAAAGTCTCCGTTGCCAGCTACAAGGGCCCAATACGTGGTAAATTCGATCTCGAAGGAGTCGTCTGCTCGAGAGGCCTGCACACTGGGTCGTGCAGGGAGTGGAAAAACAAAAAAGCGAGAGGCGCGGGTCAGGGTCCTTATACGCCCGGGTCTATAAGGGGCGGGTCAAAGGGCTCGGGTTTTGGCCAGGGCCCTTTAAAAAGCCCCGTAGTGGACGAGGATCCCGTGCGCACCTATAGAGCGACCGATCGCGCGTACTTCCCCGAATGGGCGTAACCGTAATTCCCAAACGGGTCCCCTCTAGTGCAACTTACGCATTGCTCTCCGAGAGTCCTAATTGCCCGGCAATTCACCCGAAAAGCATATATATGCACAGTTAGGTTGAGCAGCCGGTCTATACGTATATAGCCGCACGGCAAAGCGGCACAATGGTTCTCTCTCATGATTTTGCTACGCGGAATAGACCCCTGCAAATCTGCAGTGTCCGAACCCAGGAAAATCGGCCGCGCACAATAAGTACAAGAGACTCGGGGGCAGACCGCCACCGATGCTCTCTTTTTAATTGTCAACGGTATATAACTGTGCGCTTGCTTGTATATGTATACAATACGAGAGTGCACTTTACTGCGCTTGCAGGGAGACATCGGTAAGGAGGGCATGGAGTGCTGTCCGCTGCTGCTGCTGCTGCAATGTAGGCTAAAAGGCAAAGGAGGGCCTGAGAATTGGAGGAAGCGTGACAAGCGTCGCTCGTACCCGGCGTCGATTCCCTGCGCAATGAGGTTGTGACGCACGTACACCGATGCAAGATGCACGAGTGCCGATGCAACCTGGTGCGAGCTTTGTATAGCGGAAGCGTTGTAGCTTTTGCCTTCTTCACGCTGCAACACCGCATCGGCTCGTCGTTTCCATATACCTAAGCAGGTGATGGTTTTTTCGTATTCGTTTTTTGTTTTAGACGTTGTAAAAGTTTTATTGATTCCAATTAATTCGTCGCATTAATTTAAGTGGCTCTGTTTTCTAGAAGTATAAAAGTTTTATAGATTGGTAGTCGATGTGGATTATGACGATTTTATCTTTGAATGGTTATTTGGTCGATTATTAGTGGATTGATTCGATACCTGCTTAACGGGAAGCCGGAGCAGCATAGTTACCGACGATTACAGTTTCATACTTCTTTCGTTCAATTTTTAATATTTTAACATTTTTCGAGTTAAGCCCAATTCTTTGTAGTTCACAGAATTGGACTTAATTTGCAAAATGTTAAAATATTGAAATCGCAGAGCGAAAAATGTATGAAACCGTAAACATCGCAACTCTGCTCCTCTGGCTTCCCCTTAAGAGTACCTACAATCAGCCTTTTTTAGTATAATTTTTTTACGATATCCGTTTTTATAAGCCTTTAACCTTGGAAATAAGCATCAGGCAGAAAATGGACTGGTCAAAGCTTATTAAATTATAGTCCATATACTAAAGTTTTGACTTCATAATTGGGATAGGATTAAATTGACAAGAGAATGATCTTGATCCTGCTTATAATGCCCATGCCCTAATCCTTTCGTCAAGTTGATTATAGTTGCCCACTGAACTCATGTCTAGACCGAGTCGAGTATAGTAAGTAGCTCGGGAAACGGAAACTATACTGTCTTGACAAGCTGACAAATTGTGCGTAATCACGTGCCATGACCACTGACCGTAATGGCCGTCACCTTTCATTTATTGTCTTCCATGTAACTAAAGAGCACTTTCTGCTCCGATGCCTCCAACGAATCAGACAATTTTCTATTCTGCATATATAAACCACTTGATAGAACCCTTAAACTATTTCTATTCTAAATCAGATTTTACATCAGTATTAATCCATTAACGTTCAAATGGGCATAATTTCTGCTCATTTAACGGCACTAAAACTGGGCATGTAAAGATTCTTTAAAAATACCAAATACCAGTCTTGTCTTTCAAATACTGTCATTAAAATTAGTCTAGAGATCAATTTGAAAAGTTATACCATATTTTTGATAAAATACGGAATTCTCTGAGACTCTTTTACAAATCGATATTTTAATGTCGAAAAATACTAACTAAACTATAAAGATTTGAAAAAATCGTGTTCATGATCTCTATCTTTTAAAATTAATTAAAAGAAATTATTCGGAATTAAACACGATAATTACTAGTTTTGTTGTACACGAAAATTTTACTAATTATCTGAAAAACTTAGTTAAAAAACTTAACTATCACAATTTTCTTTAATTTTTTAGTTTAATTGAATCATTTTTGATCTGGGATTCGTAGAAAAACTACACACTATGTATAATTGAAAGCTACATGAATAAATAAACAATTACCGTATCGGTCGGTACGGCGGGTCTGTGCATCCACGTTACCATCGCGCTTTCCTAACCCCAAAGTTCAGCTCTCTTTCTTTCACTGTTTATGTATTGTTACTTGTGTCTGTCACATTCTAACTTCACTATTTCGTTAATTTAATTTAATGTAAATTGTTTAAATAACGTTTAATGTGAATTTTAAAACTGAGCAGATTCTGCCTAGATTCCGGCCTGATCCTTTAGCAGAATCTGGCTAATTTGTGAAATTCTGGCTAATACAATAGCCAGAAACCCGTCAATATTTTTATTAATTAAAGTGCTTCTTGTCTGCGATGCGGTGTCCCCTTCTCCAGTGTCCGGCGTCAGGGTTTATATATTTTTTTTATAAGTAACAATCAAATTGTAAATAATCTAATATTTGTTATTGGGTTATTGAGTTAATGGGTTATTTGATTATTAGGGTTATTGTAATTTTAATTGGTAATTTTTTTTGACGAATTCGGATTCAAGGGAAAAAAATACTTAAGAAAAAGTTAGTCTCCATCCCAGAACCACATACTTTTTTTGTGGGCCTGTGTTATCTGTCTTCAAACAAAGTATGAAGAAAATATTTGTGAACACTTTCCAGACACGTTCAATAAGATGATGAAGAATATAAAAACATTTTATAAAATAAAAACATATCATGACTAAAATGTTAACTTTAACATACTTAGTACAAATTACCCGAGCAAGTGTTAGCGATCGAGGAATTGTAGCTAGTTTGAAAATAGCTATATTTTTTCCTTAATAACCATATAACGTTTCGTTTAAATAATTATCATGACACCCTGTGAAGAATTTCAATAATCTGCCATAGAAACTATATTCACAATAATTTTATTACCCTTTACAAAAATATTTGGGGCACAACAAAATGCAGCATATACTTATTGTCATGAAAACGAAGGAACGGAAAAACCCTAAACAATAAAATGTTCAGTATTATTAAAAAATGTCACTCAAGGCAATATAATATAAACTTTGATTTATGCTTTCGGTATCCGTGTGAGCCGTTTTAATGTAGTCAAGTAAAGCGGTGCACGGGACTCTTTGAATGAAGCATAAATAGATCTTATATGGTGATGCAGAAAAGGTGAGCCGAGTTTCCCTCCCAAATAGGCGGAGCGTATCCGAAGCGTCGACTAAGGCAAGCTCGAGGGGCATTAGAGTTGACTTTTCGAGCGTCAGGTCAATATTGTGACACGCACGTTGGCGTCGTTGGCCTCAGCTCGGTTATTATATACCGAGATTATCCTCAACTCGTTGCGCTTATACTTTTAGCGTTATAATCACTACAAAATTCAACATTAGCACGTCTGCACCTGATTCGCTCTACTTCAATTTTATGTCGATATCTTGTGCGATATGTGCATCTTTAAATAATATTTTGTTTCAGATACAAATCATGCAAACGTATATTTTTCAGCTTCTATAAATCATTAGGTTATTTATTATTTTAGCGAAGCTTGTTTACTGTTGTCTACCTATTACTTATCAATTTTTATATTTATGTAACTCTCCTATTATGCATTATTAATAAATATTATGATACACTTAAAATTGTACTTTTTATTCCGTTGAATCTCCTCGATCATTGATAGCTTAAGTACTCTTATATTAATTGTTATGATGAGCCGATAATAAACTTTAAGTGAGAAAATGTTTGCAGGGTAAATTTTCAATAAGTTTTATATGTCATAAAATATCTGATAATAAAAAGATACTTTTGTATCGTATAGTAGAAAGCGGTGTATACACGCTCAATTACGCTCGATAAGAATATCTACAGATTCGATTGTCCAAGGCCTTTTACTTATCATTAAATTCAATTCTTACAAAAATTAAGATTTTAATAATAATACAATGTAACGTGAATAATCTTCGAAAATTGTATAATAAATTATAAAGTTATGCAGTATTGAAAGCTGAATTGACAATAAATTCATCGCAGCAGCGCGTGCGACTAAAATTTATCACCGCAACAGCAAATATTGTATGGTTAATAAGATAGTTAATAAAAACTGACAGTATTATTGCAAAGTGCACATCATCAGCATGAAATGTTCAATATTTTTCATTCAAACAGGCGGTACACAATCGGAATCTAGCCTATGCACACCGAATAAAAGGAGCAATCGGCGTAGGAAAACATTTTTATCTCGTGGGAAAATTGTGGTGCAAATGAATAATTGCCTGTATAAAGCGCGAGATATTAATCGTAAATCGCTAAATCACGGAAAGGCTGATGCAGTAGTAGACGCGGCTCGATGCGCGCGAGCTTTTTTCGGGCGTTAAATTATTATGACAACGCGAGCGCGCTGCTGATGATTTATGAAAGCGGCCGCACAGAGACTCTTTTTTTATCCTTTTTACCGCGAGAACACCTTTGAAATATACGATTACGTTGGCGCGAAAATCTGGTCGTGGTTTCGAAAGCTCGCGCGCACACGTCTGCAATAAAGTAATGCCAGAGTGCGCGGCTACTGAATCGAGAACGGGGAAGCCTCCGTGAGAAGCTGAACCGATGGATTTCGCAATCGCAAGTGCTGAAATTATCGGTTTCTTCACGCTTGGACTTTCTCTTCTTTTTTTCTTTTCAACCGTTGCTTTAACATTTTGATACGTGAAAGACACTTTATTCAATTTGTGATTTATTCTCACAAATTAAATTAGCTCCTATAGATCAATGATGCAACGCATTGTCCATTATATTGTTTAAAATAATACGACTGTGAATAATATGAATGTAGGTCGTTTTGATTTTATGGATAACTAATTGCATGACCTTAAAACCCAATTAAGTATACGACGCGCAGGATCGTCCATCTGGAGCTTTGTTGCAATTAAAAGGGATTAGCAAATATTCGAAGTAGTAAACAAAATAATTTTCGCAAAAATTAGATAAGTTAAACATTAAGTCATAAAGCCTAATCCGCGGATTAAGTCTCGTTTAAAATACGAGCAATATATGTAGGTACGCATCGGTGCACTGCAGAGCGGCAAAAGCGCTTGTCGCGCGCATTCCTAATAAAAATATTAGGACCGCAATAAAGACTTTAAAATTCCATAAATACAGAGATGGAATCCCCGCAGCCGGAGCTAAATCACGCGGGACTTTGTTAACTTCAATTATGTGCAGCGTGTTTCCCCGCTCGCACTGTCATGGCCTATAGAGCGCGTCCCCAAGCTTTATAATCCACCTCAATATAAGAGGCTCTCTCTCTCTCTTTCTTTCCCTCTGTACAGAGATTGTTAAACAGTGCAAAAGCGAAGAGGCGAAAACAGAAGGAGAAAGAGACAGTGGAGGTAGAAAAAGAGGACATTAGGTGGAAAATGCGCACGTTTTGCTGTGCGGCCTCTTGCGCTCTCTGTACCTGAAAAACCCAAAGAGAGATAATTATATTTCGGAAGAGTTTTATGATGGGAGCAGAGCAGCAGCCTCGGGTCGCTTTCTGGCTCTTGACCGACAAAAAGAAGCAGACAGCAGTGCAACTATGTGGCATAACCAGGGCCGTTTTTATATGCAGAGGCCCGAGAGACTTGGAGCTTCTGCCGGGCTCCGAATGAACGACGTACATGCATTATTTCGGTTTCTTAATTAAATATCAATGCTCTACAAGTTTTTCCTTGATTTTTCAAGAACAAAATCATATGTTATCTCTTCAAAGCTTGTGGTATCCAAAACCTCTGATGATTATTTGGTGTGCGGCATGATTGTAGTCTAGGTGTTAGGTATGATTCCGAGCAATCATATTTTTAAAAAATGCAATCATATTTTTTAAAATATCTCTATCCGTTCCCGAGATATACTCATTTGATGTGTTTTAATTTATGACATATCGATTATTAAATCTCGCAGTTTATGAGTTATTTCAGTATGTGCCATCTAAGCTACCTCCGACTTATTCGAATAATCAACGAACTAAGTTTTACCAAAAACATTATACAAAACTTATTGAATTTTCAAAAAAATAACGAATTTAAGTTACTATAAATGTGTTTATTTATATTATTGCAGCTCTACAAAAATATTTATTGAAGTATCACTTACTACATCAGACGAAGTTCAAAATAAATTTTCTGCATAACTGAAAATAAGACGTCCCAATTATCGTGTTTTATACCTCCATTATTTGCATCAATGATTAATATAAACATAGTTTTAGCACTGTGAAAACGATAAAGTAATATATACTAAGGTGCGCTATCGAAACCATCACGCCAACCAAGCTACATCTTCCCTGCGTGGTATGGGTAGTTCAAAGGTATATAAGATTTAAAGATTTATTTCTATTATTATTTTTTAAACTTTTTGACATCGAAGGTAATCGCTCACTAGAAAAATTTGTGATTAAAAAATGTGTAAATTTTTTTCGGTGTTAGGAAAAGTTAATAATAAAATAATTAGTATCGTTTTCTTCTTTTGTTTCAATCAAGCATATCTATTTCAAGGTTTTTTCAATTTTTTTCGTTTAAACCATTTTTTTTATACGCACACTTGTGAAAAACCTCCAATATTTAATAATAAAATAAATTCTATGTTGTAATACTTCAATTGTGAATGATGCATAAAATAGCAACCAGTATTATATAAAAGTATTATAACTCTTATTATCAATTGATTTTTAAACTTAAATTTTGCTGCTCTTGAGTTCTTAAGCTCTTAAGCCTCTTGATAATTGGGCCTATAGTTTCATAATGCTTAAAAACGGCCATACATGCACACAATATCATACCTGGAGATTAAATTGTTTCAACCAAATGCTTAAGCCTATACCTAACAAGCTTGGCTTGACGCACTTGCAACAAAATAACATACACATTGTAGTTACCCTTGTTTTCCTCTCTTCCATTCATATATGTATAATGTGAGTGCATGTGTGGGTATAAGCAGAAAAATCCTCATCCTTTCCTTTTCAAGTTCCGTTTTCCAATGCATCCACATATTATATAGTTTTCGAAATTGGTTTATATTCACAAATTCAATAATCCCGTATGTGGATGAAACCTTTTCTTTTCACGAAAGTTAATTATAAACTATGTATAAAAATATGGTTTATAATATCCGTTTCTAAGAAATTTTCGGAAACAAAAATTTAACAATGGATTTTATTGTGTCAGTTCTCTAAATACATAGATTTAAATGCTCTTTTCAATTCAAATAATAATTTTTTTGAAAACTAAAAATAAGTTGTATAATTTTCGCGTTTATAAGTACTTTAACGTTTTATAATATAATTATCATGGTTTTAATTACAGGCACACGTATGTAATTAACTTATAAACTTACGAAACCGGTAGATGAGATTTCGAATACTTATTCCATGATCACTTTTTTATAATTTATTTCATGTAATATTCAAATGTAACATTATTCTACTAACATATAGATTATTCTATTTCATGTCCATACATAAGTATGAACATGAAATAGAATGATACGCGCCATCGCGATAATCGTATTTGCTAATGCATCTATTTATGTTTTATAGAAGTATGCAGATAAGCCTTTCTGAGAAAACGTAGAGTAATTGAATTAAACGTTCTAGGGTTATAGATTAGAATTCTTAACTTAAGCATTAAAATTAATTAAGCAATATATCTTAAAATTTATATTAATTTCAATATAGCTGACTTTATTAATAAATATAATACACATTCTTCAAGAAATTATGTTTAGACTAAAACAATGGAACCCATATATATTCTGAAGTTCGTTCAATTAGTTTCTGGTTTGCAAGATATAAGTATTTGCAAACTGTCCATTATATTTGCAGCAAATCACATATATTTTTATACTTACAGTTTAATTATATATACAAGTATCATTTTGATTTTATTTTATTTTATTAATTATAAACGGGTAATATGGCCTTATATATATATGATATACAAGATCCTATATAAACTAAATCTAAAACAGAATAATCAAGATCAAACGGCTCCTAGGACTCCTACATTTGAAAGCTACATATCTCAAAAATTTGTGTTGACATGACTCAATATTCTTATTTAATACGCTTGTATGGGGGAATAGATTTCTGACACTTGTGTACAGTGTATAGTCGAACGTTTGATGAAGCCAATGAAATTCATTGACTTGAATATATAATAAAATCTATTAATGTGTAAATGATACACCTGAGTCTAAAAGAATGCATAAGACCCTTACGTTATTTGCCCTACCAAGCTTAGCATTAGATATAAAATAAAATTACTGAAAGATGTTTAAAGTTAATCCATTTTCTATTAAGCAATCGACAAGAACATTTACATCTAATTGCCGACTTAATGATTTTATATATCTTGACATCATCTGTTCATATGAAAATGTTCGAAAATTGATCTCTGGAAACAATATTATTTATATAAATACAAAATAACAAAGGCCCGAGGTGGGAACCTTGCGATAGGTAACACCTGAAGTAACAGCAATAGGCAGGGATGTACAATTATTAAGGCGCCCCATCTTATTGATCATTAGAGTCACTTATATCTTCATTGCAACTACCAATTGGAGCACTAATTTTACATAAGTTGCGTTCAACCTCAATCAGCTTCTCAGAAAAACTTTACTGTGTAGGTCAGCTATGTCCAATGAATTAGTTTCAATCTGTGTTTTGTAAGCTAAAAGCTGCTTATTTATTGATGAAATTTAATTATTTATTTTAATTTTATTTATTTCTCTTGAAAAGAAAAAGGACAAATTATACTGCAGAATTTCTGTTGATAGCATTGAAGAATTATTTCTACGCTCGTCTGTATATTTTAGCAATCGATGATGTAATTCATCATTTTCATTATAATTATTCTCTTGAGCATCCTCTAAAATCTTCTGCTAATTTATAAATCATCATTTGACAACATAAATTTTATAAAAAACAAATGGCAGACATTAACTAATAGTATTTAATATTTTTACAAATAAAAACAATTTTTTTCCTACTTTTTATTTAATAAATAATTTTGTATCCGCGAAAATCGTCTGCCAATTTAAAAATGAACATTTGGCAACATATATTTTACAAAAAATCAAATGGCAGACGTTAACTAATATTAAATTTACACAAATATAATAATGTTTTTGTATATTGTAACCGTTGGATTTGTCTGCCAATGCTTTTATCAACATTCTGATATAGTAAATTTTAGTTTAAAAGCAGTTTGAAGTGACAACTAATTGTGTAGATAAGTAACAAATTTTGATCATTTTATATGTGTTATTGTAGAATAACTTGTATCCATCCGATTCGTCTGACTATTTTCTGACATCATTTTGACGAATAACGTAACAATATTTTTCATTGGCAGACGTTAACTAATAATTTTTGTTTATCGATTCATCGACATTTTCACATATGTTACTGAGCAATCTATCCACGGAAAACGTCTGCCAATTAGCTTCCGCCGGGTTTTTTTTTTACTTGAAAATTAATTTAAAACACATGGCAGACGTCAACTAATAACTATAATTTGCTCATTTTTTTAACAATTTGCAAAACAGATAGTGACAACAATATCCACGAGGACACCTTAGTTGGCCGGTTTTTAGGGCCTTTACAACCATATAATAATAAGTAGGAAAATTGGCAGACGTTAACTAATCATCGCACAGAATCGGTCACTATCTCTTAGTCTACAACTACAGTCACCTGACTAAGGCAATCGCATTGGAAGCTCGTCGAAAGCACGGACAATTATTCGCACGTAGGTAAAGGGTTATAATCCTGGCAGGATATAACCCTTTAAGTATATTTCGGGGCAGGTGGGATAAGCGTGCAAATCCATTTGGCGAGGCGCTCAGTGTCACAGCATTTATATGCACGACCCTACTTACCGCCTGCTGCGTAGAGTTTGACTTTTTAAGAAGTTTTAAATCGTAAACCTTTTCAAATTCAACCCGTTTACACAATGAATCTGTTTTGCCTATTTAACGCAAAGCGGTAATGAAAATATGGCTTGATCATCCATCGTTATTAGGGCATCGGTTGCCCCTTACCTTTCAATTCACTCGGGCAATTATTCTATTATCAAGCTCAATTACACAAAGCCGATTGACCGAAGCGATGATGAGCCGCTCCTGTGATGCATACATTGAAATAAATTCGTCTATAACACAATAAGAATGTATACAGGAAGAGTCAATGAGCTGCGGATAGGAATATCGTCACCGCCTAAAAAGCCACGGTTTCGCGAATTTTCCCCTCGGAGCTGGATCGAGATTCGGCTTCCTTATCAGTCCCTCCACCTAGTCCCTCTTACGGTCCGCACAGCACGCGCGAGCCGTCTCCCAGCGTTTTATCGGCCTCCTCGGGTAGCGCGTGCACCGCAGCGTTGGGAGCGGAAGAGGACGGCGCCATTGGCCCCGCTGCGATTGGCCGAGGCTTTGGTAGTGGTCGACTGGTGGGGCGCGCTCTCTCGACTTTAGGCCGTCCCCAGGCCACGGGCGGAGTCAAGCTGCCTCGGCTCGACGCAAGATCGAGTCACAAACGTACCGTCGCTTGATCCCTCAACATCGGCTCAACTAGCGAGAGTAGCCGACGCTCTCGACTACTCTCCCTCGTAGACGCAGTCCTGCAGTCAGTGCAGCACCAGCCTCGCTTACCTATATAGCTGTGCAAGTGTCACGAACTAACACAATATCGAAAACACTCGTATCTCTGTCGTGTCCTCCGTGTGATGCGCGATCTCGCGTAGAGCTGAGAACGATCGCAGTGTGTATAGTGTGCAGTGTCTACTCTCTCTCTCTCTCTCTACCGGTCCCCGTCCCCGAGGGATGGATCGTAGGCTGTAGTGGCTCCGAGTCCAACGTCCAACCCGCGAGCAGCACCGCAGAGAGAATCCCGCACTCGCAGGAGCATCAGCAGCAGCATCATCGGCACTCGCAGAACCATGACCGAGATCAGCAACATGGTCTCGTACTACGGGCCGCTCATGTACCGCCAGCAGAGCAGCGTCGCCCACCAGCAGACGCTCGGGGTCCCGGGCCAGCAGCTCCCGGGCTCCATGTCCCCTAGCCAGAGTTCGCCCCCGGGCCAGCAGCTCGCCTCGGCCCTTCAGACCGGCAGCCACCAGCTGACCGCGGGCCTGCAGGCGGCCAACCAGCAGCAGCAGCAACAGCAGCAGCAGCAACACGCGGCCGCCGTCGCCGCGGCAGCAGCGGCAGCAGCGGCAGCCGAGAGCCAGCAGTGCGGCTGGTACGGCTACGGCCACGCTCACCCAGGGAGCCATCATCACCACCAGAGCGCCGCCGCCGCGGCCGCGGCCCAGCAATACCTCGAGCAGCACGAGATGCCGCTCTGGTCGACCCACCCGCACGCGCACTCCTACCTCCAGTACCAGCACCACCAGGCCTACCAGCACCAGCAAAATCAGCAGCTGCAGCAGCAGCAGCAGCAGCAACAGCAGCAACAGATGCAGTTGAGTTCGGTGCACAGTCAGCTCGAGTGGAGCGGGGACGAGGCCAACAACAACAACAACAGCAACAACAACAACAACAACGGGAGCGGAGTCGGAACCGGGGAGCCAAGTCCCCCGATCACCGTGAGCGGCAGCGAGATCAGCAGTCCCGGGACTCCGGCATCGCCGCCGGCCAACAACAACAACATCAGCACCGCCAATAACAACAATAATACGACGCCGCTGAGACCTGGACAGAACAGGAGTCCCTACGAGTGGATGAAGAAGTCGTCCTACCAGAATCAGCCCAATCCAGGTTAGTACATGCGCTATTTCGCTGTGTATTATATGTAGCTTGGAGTTTCGAACGTTGAGATAGTCGTTAAATTCGTGTCCCTTAAGTATAGCCAGAATAATAAACATATCTAATCGAATTTAATGAAAACCATTTTCCACATCCTATGGTAGAAAAGATATCTAATTTCTAAAAGTTATAATTCACTAGCATAAAGTAAAAGTTGTGTGGTATTAATATAAGATGGAATGGAAATAATATATAAAGTATAATCAATATAGGATAGCTCAATTATCGACGAAATCGAACGATCAAAAACAAAATCGGGTGATTTGTAATTGTCCATTCCTCGAAATCAAGACCAGTAACTTACTTAAGCTTGATAACGTTTAAATAACACGGTAACTTTATAATTTTCTCCCATCTTCGTAATAATAATAACGACCGAACCTTAGCATAAGCAAATACATGCAATGAAAATAAATATTAGGCACCAGTTGGCACGACCATCGATTGTCTATTAAATTATCCACGTAACACGTCTGCTACCGCTTAAGCAAGTGTCCGAAAATGTTTCGGAACGACGAGGCAAATCGTCACACGGAAATTGAGAAACCGATAATGTTCTCAAACGAATTTTCTCTCCACGACGGAGGAATGGTGTGTATTACATCTCTACAGGATGGAGCGCGAGAAAGGGGAGAGAGAGAGAGAGAGCGAGGTGATATCGTCGTCGTCGTCGGCGTCGTCAGGGAAAAAAACGCGTTCCAGATACGACGCGAAACGATGCAAACACGCTTAACAGATGGGCAAACATCTAATTGCGCTCAAATATTTGTGAGATAATCGCGTTGCCGCGGCGGCGGGAAAAGAGTATGCCGTCGAGATGGTACACGTTGTACTATACGCGCTTGTAGAGGTACGCTAGACGGGAAACACACGAAAGAGTCCAGCATCTCGTATTTTTTCTCGCGCGCGCTCGCGGCCATTGTCAATAATGCCCCCCCGACCAAATCCATTTAGGAGCTTCTTTAAGCCGACCGAATTCACACCGCCTTTTAACGCGCGGTCAGAGTTTCGGGAATTCCATTCGCAGCCCGTCATCGCCGACTATATTCATTTTCTCCGGGAAATGCAATTAAAAAAACCAAGCACTTTAAAGACATTAAATTGAGCATTGATGATATGCCAATCATCTGAAAAAAAACGTGGAATTGGTCGATTTGTCTCCCTAGAAAATTAATTTACCCGCAGTTTTCCTTCAATCTTAATCACGCGGAAGAATCGGCAAGACCAAGCGCGGATAAAATTTCGAAAATCAAAGTCATCTGTTAAGGCGAAAAGCAAGTATCATTCTAAAACGGAATTCCAAATAATACAATGTAATCAAAGCTCGAGGCGATATTTCATCTCTAATCGGCGCATCGCTCAAAAAGTCCATACAACAAAAGATCTTCAAAGACTCCGCGGGCGACATTATCTCCCGTAAAATCGCGTGATCTCGAAAATCGTTATCGTGTGCCGTCGCCGCCGTCGCCGTCGTCGTTATCGTACGCGCCTCAACATCAAGAGAGAAAAAAAAAGAGTCGGAAAGAGACGAAAAAACAAGAGCCGCGTAATCAAACATCGCGTACACGCGTATATACAGATACAACCAATGTAAATCGCGCGTGCTTGCGTCACTGGTTGAGAGCTCGAAAATAAAAAAGGAGAAAGAACAAAAAAAAAAGCAAACCGAATGTACATAGCGACGAGAAAGGTGAAAGGGGGGTAGAGGAATTCTCTTATATTGCAGAGAGATCCAAAGATCATCACATGTTTATAATCTCTGTTGTTATAGCGTGCAGCATTGCGAACGCAAACGCTGCGACGGCATCAGTCCCGGGCTTCCACGAGCTCTGCACCTTAGACGCCCTTGGTACGCAATAATAACGCATTATCACTTTAAACAATGACAATAATCCCAGCACCTCTCTGTTTACCTTCACTTGATGTTCTGTATACAAGCCTGTGGCCTGTCGCGTGCATCATTCTCGTTTTTATATATAATATGTATATAATATATTTGTACGCGCGCATGACTTTGTTTCTTTTCCTCGTTGTATACTGCACCTATTATTACTGATTAACTAAGCACGTTGATGTCTGTTGTCGATATTGTCTCTATATGCTTGCATGGACTGCACGAATATAATAATATATCGTTTTTCGCGACGGCTCGAGATGAGGTACAGCCAGTCGTTATCGATCGGCATATACGCGTAATCCTCGATGCCGAGGAGGAAGAGCCGCAAGGAAAATCTGGGCTTTCTCACGCTGGGTTCACCCGACCCGGACGATTCTTACGCAACGGTCGAGCAATAAAAGGATTCACTCCGCGATTGAAAGGGGACAATTGAAAGAGATAGAGAGAGAGAGAAAAAGAGAAAAAGAAAATAGCCGCGCGTCTTGCGGTATATACAGGCGGTCGTGTACAAGAGGCATTATGCAGGGTCAGCCATAGTCGCGCGGGAAGGCCTGCACTCGGTATATAGAGAGAAAAGCTGCAGCAGCAGAGGCCATTCCCATTGGCTCCTCCCTATATATATATACACGCGTATACATATACATTCGGGCGACGTAACATCGGCCGTAGTCTACCATTAAATTCCAGCTCGTTTTTATTCCCCTCCCCGCGCGCTCGCCGCCGGCCTGCAGAGAAAGAACAAGAAGAAGAAGACGAAGGAGAAGGAGAGGAGAGAAAAAAAACACTGCAACTACGGCGCTTGCGTGCTGCACGCTTTCCAGCCTGAGCAGCGGAGTTTTCTTCTTCTTCTTCTCTCCTCTCTCGCAGCTCTCACTCCCCGGAATCGCGTTCGGCCATTATCTGCATTTTATGGTTATATTGCAGTCGCTGCCAGGCGCTGGTATAAAAAGCCACGCGGCTCCACTCTTTCTCCTCTCGCATCATTCCGGATACGTATTACAATTTCGTGTGTGTGTGTGTGTGTGTGTGTGTGTGCGTCTCTTTTCTCGTCTATTCTTTTCTCTCTTTTGTAATCCGCCTCGACTTGGCTTTTTCTATCCGCAGCGCTCTCTCTCTCTCTCTCGGCGAGTTTCTTTTCTTGTATAACCCGCACCGACGGCCCATCGAGTTTCCCCACCCGACGACGCACGCGATTTCTCTCCTTGGAGAGACGCCATTTTGGTGCACGCGCGCTCGATATACTTTACACATATATATATATATACGTGTATAGCAGAGAGAGAGAGAGAGTTTTGTTTTTTCTGCGTTTCGAAAGTGATACGCATAAAGTGAGAGAGAGAAAGAGAGATAGCGATTACTCTTTTTACGGACATCATTGGAGAGCTTCGCTCGCGCGTCTCATCGTCTTGTCTGTGTCATTTCGACTCGTGTTCGTCCTCCAAGGTTTTTTTTCCCAGAGCATAGCCTCGCTGAATTTAATCGCTTATATTTCGAGGAGAATTGAATCTCCTCGAGAAGTTCGGGATTTCACGATCTTTCTTTCCCGCATCACTTCCAAGCCCGAACAAACGATGTTGTCAAGACACGGCTGACGAGCGCAACCAAAAAAAAAAGAACCGTCCCCGCAGCGACAGTCAACGCAGCGAGAGCCGCAGACAATCCGCAGTCAATAATGATGCAATTAAAGGCAAGGGAGCGAGAGACAGAGAAAGCTCTCGTCGACCCTCGACGAATCGCTGCAGGATCGATGGAAAAACCCGGCAAAAGCCACTTGCGGCTGTGTCCCCGTAGCCTCGGTGACACTAGTCACGCGACGTTTCTGCAGCGCTTATATATATATATATATATATATATACCATAAATAGGCGGGCGGGCAGTACCGCCCACGGACCGGACAAAGTCCGCTGCCAGTGCACTTGGCCCCGGAGACAATGAGGCTCGACGCTCGGAGACAGTGTCGGCCAGGAGGATCAGCACGCGCGCCTCGCCCGTCCATTTGTTTTGCCAACAATGAAAAGTCAATCGTGCTGCAGGCTCGAGTTATACCTTTGCGCTCTTGGGGGTCGACTACCGCCAAAGATTCTCTTATTCCACGGAAGCTTGTGTCCAGTCCTGTCTGCGCCTCTCTTGTTTGGCGCAGACTCGCATTTTCGCACGACGGCCCTTCATTACACCGAGCCCGCAAACGGCTTTTCAGCTGGATGGACTCGTTGTGTGGCAGCGTGTCAGTCTCTTTATTAGCGGCCCTTTAAAAGCCCTACGTTTGCGTCGCCTTCGTTGCATCTCTATTTGCCTCTTGGCAAAGGTTGCACTGCACGGCCGTCCCAATTTCTGCAGTTTACTCGAATGTTCAGTCCTTTCTAGAACTGTCAAATGCTCATTTTGCCTTATGTGTGGGTGAAATACTTTCTCGAATAATATTTGAAGAAACTTGTTGACTGCATATGGCCCGTTATATATATACACCTTTTGCTATTATATACCTGAATAACGCTTACTCGAGCGTCCGTCGGTGCAGTCGAGAAAGATTTTTCGTTTTTCCAATACCCCGAGTATAGCGTTCCGGGCCAAATCCTTAAGCTCCCCAATAAAAGTTTGCCAGTGCGCGTGCGTATTATATGCGACTAAGGAAATTTACTTCTTCTCTCTCCCTCCCCCTCACGGCACAGCGTACCGCACTTTTTCCTCCCCCTTTATAACGAGCGCCTCGGTAACTTGGGTCGCCCGTCCGTCCGCAAAAATGTTGAGAAAATGCAAAGTTCTGCACAGAGATTGTAGTCGATATACGGCTATCGGCCAATTCGTGGGAGTATACGCGCGGAACCCGTCGTAAAAGCATAAACGCGCGGGCTCGAATCCCAATTAAAGCGCGGCTGCAATCACCATCGACCAAAAGGAAAAAAAGAAAAAAAAAACAGCGCCGTCGAATCCGATGCGAAATCGACAATATCCGACGACGCCTATCAAATATATATATATATATATATAATACACAAAAATACATACATCGTCTCTCGCTGGTGCGCTCGTAAAATGTTCGGCTAGAGACGCAATGAGAGAGAGAGAGATAGAGAAAAGCGATTCGGCAGTTTCGCGAGAGCGAATACAAATGCGAGACGGAGCACAATAGCGGTAATTGTGATGCGGCTGACGAATGGTACCTTGCGGGATATGCGCATACAGGGGAGTAGGAGCGAAGCGGGAATTCGCCGCGGTGCCGGTGGTGGTGGTGGTGGTGGTGGTGGTGGTGGTGGTGGTGGCGCGCGACGCTGCTGGCCGAGTAGACTATACGCGCCCCCACCGCCGCCGTAGCCAGCGCACATTTCTCTGTCTATTTAAGAGAAAAAGCTGAAGAGAGAGAGAGAGAGGGTGCGATGAGGATATCGTTCTTCAGCAGCTCTCACATCCGTATATATACGTATGTATATATATAGTGAAAGTCCGTGCGCTGAGAGCGAGCGAAATGGAAGAGCAAACGGTGTAATGGGGTGGCAACGAGTCCCCGGAGTCCCGTTTCTTCGCGCCCCTTCGCTCTCTCTCTCTCTCTCTCTCTCTCTCTGCGCTTCTTTCAGCCCAACTCTCTTTTTTTGCTCTCTCTCTCTCTTTCTCCGAGTCTCGACCACCCTATTCATATTCCTCCGGTTTTTCGCGCGCTCAACTTTCGACGTGTCGGACGTGAACGACCGGGATCCGACTTTTCTTCTTGTTCTCCCGCTCTTTGGGCGCGACTTTTCTCCGCTCTTCCTTTCTCTCTGCCGCGCCCTCGGCTCGGATATCCCACGGCCCACCAACGGCGCAACTCGGAATAATTTATCTAATCGCCTCGACGTTTTCGCCGTTCAAAATAAAGGTGTCCCGTATAAAGAAGCGCGAGCCTCGGCTGCAGCGACTGTTTCCGTGATTTATTCAGCATTAGCCGCGAGCCAACACGGCGAATCGAAGCTCGAGCTCTCGCGACCGGGTTGCGGACGATAAAACGAGCGCGGTTATTTTTCATTCGCGCGTTACGGCCCGCGATCTGCCGCCGTCAATGTCGTTCTCGCGCGGCCTTATACGAGGCATTAAAGATACGGCCCGAAACAGGTTCCACCTGCGACGCAGCTTTTTTTTCCCCCCTCCTATATACACGTATACCTATACCGAGTATATAGAAAGTCCGGTGTCCGGCGATATCTGCTCGCGTTAACGACGCGGCAGCCGTTCTACGTCGCTTCCTCGAAAAATTTCTCAATCTTGCGCGCGCGCGCGCACCGGACGAGAGCTGGACCGAGACGACTGCCGCCGCCGCTGCTGCTGTGCGCTTTATATATTACGATCGAACTCGGCCCATCAAAAGGACACCGCGATGGCGCTCTTAATGATGACGTCGCCGCTTATTTATTTCTCCATATAATTCGTCCTCTTCGCCTATGGCTCCTGCTGCCACTTTATGTCCCCTTGCTTGGATTTATATATATATATATTCGCGTTCGAGCAGGAGGATAAAAATTAAATTTACGTCGAGTCTTTTTAGCATGAAGCTACGCGCATCTGAAACGTTGATGGGTTCCCCCGTGTTTATGTTGGGCTTGTGACAGAAAATATATGTACGCGACGCGTGTGGATTCTTTTATGATTTTTCACACGCGTACACGTGCGGTGGTAAGTTTCCACGAGTCGCGAGCCCCGGTAATATTCCATTGTATTACGAGTCGAAAGATCCGGATTTGTTGAATTATGATAAAGTTTATACGAGGTGCTTGCTCTCGCGCGAAACGCGGAAGACGCCGTCGAAAAGAGATCGAGCGGATCTTGTAATATCGTTGTTCAAGTAGACTCACATTTGCAAAAGAATCATTCGAGAATATCCGAAATATCAAAGATTCAAAAGAAATATTCAAGCTTTCACACGAGTAACATCAGGAATAAAACAAGTCCATGTTCGGTATACACAAAAGTATAGAACGGCCTTGGATAAGCGATGTATATTTACGTAGGGCTTTAGACAGGGGCGAACAAGATGTTACACACCGCGTTACAAGCGTTCCATTCAACCTTCACTTCAATATATTATCTATATATATTTAATTAGAAAGTGCTCCAACTCTTATCCGTTGGCTTTGCTATTTCTATATAAGCTGAAAAGAATTGCACCGACAACGTTGCACTCAATGACTCGTGGCGTTTTTTTAAAATCAAGCAGAGACGCGAATCAACTTAGCCTCGTTAATCCCCTCAGATTTCGCACATCATTGTCTTGTGAGAAAAGCTGGCGCGCTTTTCTCGCTCCCATTATATCAGTCTCGATCGGTCTCGGGCCCAAGCGCCCAACACTATAAATCGGGAACAATGAGCCGCGCGGCCACATCGTCGCGGGAGACAGATGAAAAAGACCGCGTCTCGTGCGTCTGTATGTGTAGGCGTATATGATGTCTTATACGTGTACGAAGGTATACCAGCGGGCCGAGATATGACGCAGATATATAATATGCGACATGATTCACGCGGTTTCCCTGGCTGCCAATGTAAAGCGACGATGCCCGAAAATTTCTTATTTATAATTACGTAACTTTATGTATCATGTTGATTTAACATTGACATTGGGAATCGATTATTATTATGAATCGTGGGCGAAAGCATCAGAAAATTTGATAATTTTATTGATGCCATAAATTATTATCCTCCTTTTATTAAATACTCTGCATATGCAATTAATCGATCATCGAAATTCGTTCGGGCACAGATTATATTAAAGTTCAGATTAGATTTATATATATTTGTGTATCGTGTGTCAAGTAAATCAAGTTCACACGCGAAAATCGATTGAGCAAAACTTCTAGACGTTTTCTCATCTAATTCCAGGAATGACAGAACTCAAACAATTAACATTCGCGTGTTAGACGGTAGTCGGGTCTTTGACGCAAAGCGCTGAATCAAATGAGCCGCGACGATTCCTCATCTCGGGAGAGGTGCTAATTGTTGTAGCGCGTCCAGCTCATCTCTGTCTCTCTCTCTCTCATGCGGTCGCGAAAATTTATGACCGAATCGATAGAATCGAACGATTGGAATTTCGATCCGCACCAAGTTGCGACTATCCGTTCTGTCGCGATAACGATCCAAACTCTAACGCGATTATTTACGACGCTTGTAAGCTTCGACTTTAAACCTCGAGCATTTGCATTCCTATATAGGGTTTTCAGCAGCTCGAGCAGATGACAAAAGTATCGCTTACACTTATTTATTTATTTATTTGATCGTTACGCAACCCACGTTCCGATAGACGTTGGGAAAGGCTTGAAAACATTGGTCGCGATTGAAAAAGAGTCGTGAGAGCGAAATCAGTGATATCGGTGGAAAGAATCGTGTATGCGTCTGACGGCTTTATCGATATACACAGGCCCCGAATGCGACCAAAGGAGGTGCAGAGAGAAGAAGCGCGGCGGCACTCGAGAAAATCGTGTTAGCACAATAATGTCAACTCTAATTGAAACATCGCGGGGCTCGCAGTCAAGAGGGCCGCAATCAAGCTAACAAATAGCCCGTCTCGCGATGACAAGCTCGATATCTGTACTTTCTTCCTATCTCTCGTGTACATCTTGCTCACGGAGACATATGGGAACGATGATAAGCCGATGAGAGAGAGAGAAAAAGCAGTCGAATTCGAGAAAAAGGCCGGATACATAAGAGAGAGCGAGAGAGGCGTGGTCCGCGCGAACCGGAAATAGAGCGCGAGATGCATCGTCGGCGGGGGGATAAAGTCCGCGGGAAAGGAGGAAAAAGGAAAAAGGGGGGAATAAGTTGGTGATGCGCGAGCAAAGAAAGAGTGCGGCAAGCGGTGTGCAGGAAGACGAAGAGAAGAAACGTTCCACGAAGGCCTTTGGTTATCAAGGAGTGCGGGATTAGCGAGTCTCGCTTTGATGTCGGCCGCCGGCTGCCTTATCTAATCGCGATGCCTCTCTCTCTCTCTCTCTCTGTTCCTCGGGCTCTGTACCTATACGCGTTCAAATGCCTCGCTTTTCAACGTTTCTTTCTCTCTCTCTCTCTCTCGTTATACCTGCCTCGCGCGCGTCATAAACTCGTTCTGGCTCGCGGATCGCACGACTCTACAATACGAGCGCACGTAAAGCAGCGCTCGGCCAATTTATCATTATTATTCTCTCGTCGTTTCAAATGCAAAAATACACCAAGGCTATAGAATATTTTCAAAGAAATCGCATAGGAAAATTGAACGCGCTCGAGAATTTGTGTGTATCTTTATTCCGGTGGTGCGTGAGCGATGCCACATCTTCCGGCCGATCGCGAGAGTCTTGAGAACGATGTAATTAGCGCGCGGCTCGCGCGGGGCTTCCGACGCACACAGAGTTCGTGTGTTTTCGCGCGTTCGCGATAAAACTCGTTATCATCTTGAGGTACGATACGCGCTGTACACGTTTAGGCCAGGTATAGGCGAAGAAAAGAACGAGAGAGAGAAACAAGAAGAGCGAAGAAACATCGGGTCGCTTATCTCGCGCTTTCATACGCGTGTGTGTGTGTGGCTGTTGTATGTGTGTTGTACGAGTCCGCGTTATCCCTTCTTTCTTCGCTACGCGAGTAGGGCCTATATATGATCCCGACCGTATTATGTTATACATTGCACACATTCTTTATCTGATGTGCACGCTCGATTTAATTTTTCGTCGCGGCTTTCGAAATCCTCTCGCTTTTCGATTCGGCGTGAATAAAAAAAAATATATATTTATAATAGAGGAAAAAAAGGAATGAATATATTCCAGTCCGCAGATATCGTGGGAGTTGCGACAGCGAAAAGCGCGTGTGCCTTTCAGCGGATTACTTTTAATTCGTTTGACAATGCCTGGCTTGTCGATTTTACTCCCTCGAGATGGCATAGCTTTACGATTATTTCAACATTCTTAACGAGAGTCTCTCGCGGGACGATTCGGAGACTTTGAATTTGGCGCGAGCGATTATTTGTGCACATACCTACATATGAAGTAAAAAAAGCTGCATGCGAGCTAAACTCTTGTCTGCTGGAGCGCGCAGTTTTATAATCTCGCCTCAATGTTTGTGTGTTGCAGGAAAGACACGGACGAAGGACAAATACAGAGTTGTCTACACGGAGCACCAGAGGCTCGAGCTCGAGAAGGAATTCTACTCCAGCAAATACATCACGATCCGCCGTAAAGCCGAGCTCGCGACCAGTTTGGCTCTCTCCGAACGACAGGTAATTAAGCTTTTTATTCGCCCATTCAACGTCCATCACAGGATTCACAGCCCATCCACCCGCGATATCAAGTTTCACTCGGACCTCGAATAGCTCTTCTACCCCCGACGACGACGACGACGACGACGACGACGACGACGACGACGACTGCAGATCCAATCGAGTTGTAATAACCCCATATGTTTGTGTGCGCGCAGGTGAAGATCTGGTTCCAGAATCGCAGAGCGAAGGAGCGCAAGCAGAACAAGAAGAAGGAAGAGCTGGAGCAGCGCGACGTGAAGCCGATGCTCGACGCCCACGGGGTAATCGCCCATCCGGGTCACGGGGGACACTCGCACCCGCCGGTCAGCGGAATGGCCGGACTGACCCTCGGCGGCATGAGCATGAGCGGCATGCTCGGCGGCCTCATCCACAACGGCGGCTCCCCACCCCTGGTCGGACATCACCACCACCACCATAGCCACCCGGGCGCACCGGCCCCGGTACACCATCACGCGCTGCTCGCCGCCGCGGGACACTCGCACCATCCGCACCCGGCGCAGCACTCGGTCCTCGGCATGTGACCGCTCGACTAGAGCCTGGACCGACTCTTGCTCCAACTCGTCGAGGGGGACCAGATGAGCCGGACGTCGCTCGACAGCTTCTAGACTGGGATATCGCGGCCGCGGACGGGACGGATCGGCTAGGCTTTTTACTGTCCCCGTAGAGGACGTAGCTCATGGATATATATAATGCATATATATGACTGACTGGCTTTTTTCTACGTCCGATACGGCGGCAGACGCGGATTCGGCTCTTGCGCGGCTCGCGATATTTCTTTCGCGAATCATTGCGCCTCATTCGACGCTTTCTTTGCTCCCTGCAGCGTCGCGCGATTACAACGGGAAAATAAAAGCAATCTTCGAGTTCGCGATGGTCGAGGAATGGACGAGACTATTTTCCCCGGGGAGGTGTCGAGAGATGTGTCGTGTGTGTGTGTGTGTGTCCCTCCCGTTTCCCACCCACCAAACTCAACTGGGAAAAACTTAAACTGATCTCGCGCCGAAGCGTAAAACGAAAAAGTATAGAGAAGAGTTCGGAGCAAGCAGCGTAAAGAAGTTTCGGAGGCGAGCCGCGAGAGACTTTTCTTTAGCCTTAGTCGAAAAAGTTAAAGCAAAAAAAAAATAACAATAAAAAATGTATAAGGCCGCATGTAAATATAGAGCGAGGCAAATAAAATGATGTACGACGTGAAAGCTGGCGATTTTAAAAAGGTTCAAAACATATTTTAAAGCGCAACGACCGAACGCTTGCTTCTTTTTCTAATAAATATAAGTTTCCCGCGAAGTTGCGACCTAGTATATAATGTTATCATATGTATATACATATAAATATATATTTATATATATTCATATATATATATATATATAATACGATACATATTATACAAATTTAATACGATTCATATATATATATATATACACCATATATATATGTATCGTATTAAACGAAAAGAGCATCTTTCGTTTCGAGAGAATTCTATTTGTCGTCGCTGGACGAAACGAAATGAGTGTGGCTCTCTGAGAGGCATGTTGTGTGAGTCTGCCGTCGATCAAAACTGCGAGAGTCTTCTGAACGGAGCGAAAAGCCGTCAAAATTGCCGAATTGAATGTAGAAAAAGATGCAGAAAATAATAATAATAAAAAAAAAGATCCTATATGAAATTTGAATTCAGCTAGTCTCAACTTTTTTCAAATTATTCTCCAGTTCTCGAGTTGTCGATCGACGGCCAACGATAAATTATTGTTAAATGTCCTCGTTGTTTGCGATGATATTACGAAGCTTCGAAGCTCGAGGAAAATTGTTGTAAATATAGGTAGATTATATTCAGGTGATAAGAATTGAAAAACTGTAGAGGCGCGATGCTACTAATGCGAAATATTACTTTTGGTGCTGTTTTTTCTCTGTTCAATCGCGACACGATCACTATGATTATTATTATTATATTGTTAGCTTTATTATTTTACTATGTGGATTGGCGGAGCGCAACCCAATTTTATAATTTAAGACTATCGCGTTATGGTAATGTTACTGTATTTTAATCGCTATTAATATTGTTAAGGGATGCATCGGCTTTGCGAGCCGATCGATATAAAACAAATGTATAATCTGATCGATTTGTAATATTTTTGTACATTTCAGTGAATCCCTCCATCGCATTATCGATTATAATTAAGTATGGCATATTTTTCATTTAACTTATATATCGTTCACGAGCTTTATATTCAAGTCCCATACAATTGAATTTTTATAACCGTCGGAGTAAAGCGGTTATATACGACTAGTTTACGTACGCACGTACGGGATTAAGCAGAAACAGTTTGCTGAACGTATAGCAAACGAATAAAATAGTCTGGTCGTATAAGTAGAGACGTTTGTTTGCGTAAAAAAAAGGGAAATATTAATAAAAAGTAAATAATGATAAACGACCTAGAATCGCAATCGATATACGTATGATGTACGCCTTAAACTTGCTATATCCAAAAGGCAAATGAATGACAATTGAACATGAGCGGAGGAGTGAAAAGTTGAGGGTTGAAAAAAGCGCCGCGTGCCTTGAGCGATCCCTTGATATCGAGAGGTTTAGTACACGTGTAACGAGCTGTTTATGTTGCACACATACACATACACATACACAGAATATAGATTCATTCTATATAGAAGGAAAAGCTATACTTCATAGGCGTAATAAAGTAAAGGTATTATGTATAAGCTGCGAAAAAAAAAATCTCACATGAAAC
Source organism: Megastigmus dorsalis (assembly GCA_900490025.1). NCBI lineage: Eukaryota > Metazoa > Arthropoda > Insecta > Hymenoptera > Megastigmidae > Megastigmus > Megastigmus dorsalis. Next base: position 50,863 of record UELU01143198.1, on the reverse strand, counting down.
CCTATCGTTTTAAAATTGTACATACTGCGCGCTAATGAATTGCTAGACTAAGTGACTCACTTAAATTATTAAGTATCACCTACGAATATTATTATTATTATATTATCATGGAAACGCTGAAAGAAAAAAAAATATTAGGCGAAGGAGATGCAGTTCTACGCAGTTTAGACACTATAAATTTCAAATTTGTTATCGCAATATTCATTTCAAAATACAGACGCAACTTTAATAAAAAACAAACAAACGAGCCTTTTAGTCATTCAACCTTTATCCTTTTCTCAATACCTTATATACATCTTTTCTTTTTCAATCATTCTATGCTATGTGTGCTCAACGCACTATAACGTTAAATTATGTAATTGCATGTTTTTCGCTACCACACATATAGAGACTAATAATTTAAAATTCTTTCAAACAAATCCATTTCTACAATCGGATAATAAATTATAAGAGTCACCGAACAGTCATTGGGAACAATACTAAGCGAAAAAAAAAAAAGAAAAAAAACAAAGGTATAAAGGAGGCAGTGTCATTGCGGAATCGTCTGCAGTAATGTAGCGCGGCGCAATTAGTCGCGAGGATATAACCGTTATGCGCAATCGAGCTGTGTCGGTCGAAGTCGCGCGTAAATATCAGAGAGAGTTGGAGTATATAGACCGGGTGCAGTGTGTATATATACAAGCCGAGAGAGGGTGAGAGAGAGAGAGAGTCTGCGGTAATGCTTTTTACGCGCCACGGAGCCACTGCGCCACACCAGACCGACGCTTAACTGCCGGCAGTGAATCGCCGCGGATTTCGCGCTCTCTCTTTCTCTTCTGTATAGGCTGCAGAGAGTCGGGTGTGCGCGCGCGAGAGGAGCTGCCAACGAGTCCCCGGGGTGCCCTCGACTTAACTGTCCCGCGATCGATGTGTGCGCGTCGAGCTGTGTTGGCGCGCGGCGCGCCCCCGAAAACCAGAGGAGCGCGCCAACCCCTCGAGCCAACGAGAGTCTCCTCTTTCAAGTGTATATGTATATACGTGTAGTCGAGTATAGTCCGAGATCACTTTGATTGTTCGCTAGACGCTCGTTGCGGTATGTGCTCTTCTATTATACATAGCCGAAATAGATACTGCCGCGCCTTTTGCTTAATACTCGACGCGCCTATTTGTTTCTCTTTCTTATTGCGACTTTGACTACTGCGGCCTCGGGGGCTTACGTTCAATTTGCTTTTGCTACCTATAAAGAGTGCACGAATGGCCGTTTCGATGCCGAAAATATTATTGTGTCGCTATTTACGAGAGTATGTGCACCGTTGTCTTTGTTAATCGACACGATTATATGGATATCATTTGATTTAACGCCGGAAATAATTTTTACAGTTTTTTTTTCTTGCGAATCAAGAAACTGTTTTAGAGTAACTTTTTGACAAAGAATATTATTTTAATATATTTAAATATTATTATTATTGATATTTTATATAATATTATTTTATTATAATATTTTATTATTATTTAATATTATTAATATATCGTATGCAGCAGTAAGAATGCATTTTTCACAGAAAAATTTAATAGTTCTGATGAGACAGGTTATCGCCAGCGGAAAAGATGAGCATAAAACCAGTGATTGATCATTTTAAATTTATGTACACGTGGCACTAAAATATTTTGTCACTTCAAAATGAAAAAAGCATGAAGTTGATTTTATTATGATAGAAAGATATAGTAACTCAAGAATATATAATATTCTTTATATGTATATTTATAAAAGCTAACATATGTATTATAATCAATGGGTAGTTACTTGTTCTAAATAAACTATATTCTGTAGGCAATGTTTAACTAACGCTTTCTGAAGCGCAGAAAAACTTTTGAAAGGTCATATAATTCCAAGCACGTCGAATACAAGTTTTTCTCAATGCGTCTTAAAATAAAACTACCAGCATCTGTATAAGGAATTTCACAAAAGAAAAAAAAGGAATTTCCGACGTTCTTTCAAAGAAAGGAAAGGCTAAAAAAGAAGGAGGAAGAAACGGATAGAAGCGAAGATGAGACGCTTAGATTTTGGATGTATATTCAACGGGGGATCGTAGGCTATGGAAAAGAAATAAAGTTAAGGAACAAGTGGCGCGGCACAGGCGGTAATTGGGTTTTGGACAAAGCCTCGAAAAAAGTCGAAAACCCACACGATGCGCACACAAACCCTTTACGAAAAGGAATTTTTCGACTGTACAGTCACTGTAAAAAGTGATGGATAACAAGTGGACCATAAAGATCTCATAAAATCACTTTGGTAAATTACGTCAAACATATAGTCTGATAATCCTGTTGTATATAACTGAAGTTATTAATTAAAGGATGGTTAATCGACAATAACGAGTCTAAAATTTCATGTGCATCTTCATTGGCAAAAAAAGAAAGAAGATGGGTATCCATAAATGGATTAACATTTTCTACCTTAAAACAAACAAGTTATTTTAAATTACAACCTGATGTATATTTACAAAATCGTAGACACGTCGATACGTTCAAATAATCAATAACCTTGATGCATACAAAATCTTATACATATAGTCATTTTACAAAAACAATTTTTCGGTTATTTATATAAATGTTTTAAAATATATTATACAAATAAAGGATAGAAATAAGAGATCCAAGTATAAACTGCTGAAATGGTATATAGGTATAGGGAAGATCTTATCCCGACGCTGGCAAACTTGTATTTTTTATTGTCGCTCTCCGGACCGACATTTAGCCTCAACTGCTCATAAAAATCAGCCTTTCTCATTCGGTCAGTGAATTTCGCCATTGATAGCTTGGACAAAATAAAGAGTATCCTCGCCTCGGTTATATACGATCTCCCGCGATCTCCAAAACTTTTGATCTACTTCCATTCGGTATCACGCGCGCATCTTGCATTCCGAGTGCATAGCGTGTATTGCGTCTTGGAAAAACTCAATTCTCTTGTATCTCGCAGCTGGGAGAGTCTCGAATTCCGTCTCGGTCTTTTTGTCAGTCGGTGCCCGGACTCGTTATATCCTTCAATGGTCTGCAGCTACAGGACTGGCCAATATTGCCGAGAGCTTTGGCCCGAGAGCCCCGAAAACACAGCAAACAGATACTTTTATTGCGGGGGGTGCTGTAAAGTTCGCTGCTGCACGTCTATCGGCCCAGTATATATCGACGCTTCTTCCAAAAGGGGCTAATCTGCGCATGAAAAACCTGTAATAAACCCGGTTCTTCTCCTTACCTCTCTCTCTCTCTCTCTCTCTCTCTCTCTCTATCTCACTCGTCCATTCTTTTAAGCGAGCGCTCTCGGATTTTTCGGCTTTCCTTTGGTAGCCAGGGCCTTTTTCAGCAGCAGCAGGTATTGTCCGCGTCCCGGTTCCGCTGCAGCGGCCGTTCATTGGCGCAGCGAGGCACCGAGGCAGCGACGTATCCGCTCCGAGCCCTTAATAGACGTGCCCGAGTGACCTATACACACGGCTAGCGGTCCGTTACATGCCCACCTATACCTACCGATATATATATATATATGTGTGTATACTCTGCGCCGCTCAAAGGATTTTTCTCTGCCTCGCTGCCGTAAGAATGGCGAGCTGCTGCCGACGCGGCCGCTGTGCACGCCGCGTGTGTGCAAACACGAGGTGGAATGTGACCAATCGCTCCTAAACTCGGGGGGATGGAAGGGCTAGTTTCTCTGTCCTCGGTCACGATTTTTTCAGTAAAGGATCATTCGGTTTTTTTAATAGGCATACGGTGCGGTAGCCGGTGGCTGCTCTGCTTGCCGTCGGACGCCGCGCTCACGATTCTCTTGTACGTATGTCGTGAAGTGCTCTGGAAAATATTCTATGCTCGATGCAATTTTGTATCGATGATAATATAAATAGTCAAATTTGCTTCTTTCTTTCTTTGAAGTATTTTTTATGGTATTTTTTAATTTGGATCATAAAACTTTATTCAAAAGGGAATGACAGCATTAGGAAGGTTTTTTCAAGATTAAGATTTTTAGGAAATAAAAAGTCCTTACGCAAACTCTCACATAAATACAAAGATGCGCAGTGCAAACAAGAAATTTAACCTTTTCTTAGTAAACACTACTTACTTTTGTGACCAAAATCATTGCACCGTAAAAAAAGTGCTTTCCTGATTTATTTAAATGCCATCCAGTAAAAAATTTAACTGTTCTCGTCTCTTAAAGTCCAAATATGTCACGCGCTATTAAAATTTTAAACCGAATGTCGGAATACATACATATATGTACAATTTATGACTCTGAATTTTATGTATAGTACATTATACGTAAAAAAGATAGAATTTATTTCATTTTAATGCGAGTTAAAAGATATATCTCCTATTTTATTGTAACTTTTGTGGACGCAGTTCCTCGTAAAATAAAATCACAACGTTCAATGTAGAGTAAACTGGTTTCTTAAATAGCTTCTTTGCTATTTTATAACATAGGAGTCCTTTCACAATTAAAATTTAAATTTTCTATTAAAAAAATCGACTAAACATTAAATAACGATGTGATGAAATATATTATTTAATAATGTCACATTAAATATTATATAAGCATCGACAAAACTTGTCTTCTTATTTTCTATCGATACACTGAAATAAAATTTGATCATTGTGATTAAATATTTCGTTGAATCTCCCTTATTTATTTAAGACTACTATAACTATTCACAGTTAATTTAATAGCAGTTTAATTAATTTAACAACAAGAAAGCTTATAAAACAACTAAATATTTGTTATGGAGTATTATCCAACAAAATATTTAATTACAATGACCAAATTATTTCTTATGGTATACAATATATCTTATGTAAGTATTACAAAAAGAAAATAACAATGGATTGCAGTTTACTTAATATACATCATCTACAAGAATGGTATACTCTTTCACGAAAACAGTTGCAAAGGCTTGAACTCTGAATCGAAAGCGTTTGACATGGTCCGTTTTACGCAGTTAAAAAGCAATACACACCGCGGAAATGTCGGAATTTATAGCCCATCCGAGGAAATTATTGTCAGCTCGCGTCAGTCACATCTTCGGCGAGCTGCCGCGGCCTGTCCATGAATTTGATGAGATAATTTCAAAGGCGGTACTAGCGCCGCAGATGTAAGGTGCCGTAAAAGATCACAGAATAACGATACCGATCACCGCTTAACAACGTATCCGTTTTCTTCTGCCTTTTTTTTTCTCATCCTAGTTTTCGAAACTCTTCTATACCTGTTTCGATTGTCTCGAACCTTAAAAAGGACATTATAACTACTGAAAGTAACGATTTTTTTAAGAATCACCTTGTCTACTACATTTAGTATTCATTTTATTGTCTTTACCCGACTGATATAATACTTAGGTCTCAAGCTGAAGATACGAAAATAAAAATTCTAGAAGATCTATCATCTATTTAGTATTTTTAATTATACTTATATAATTGAAAAATAGCGGTAAAAGAAGAATAAGTAATTCTACTTACACTCAATACAATTATGTTATTTATGAGGTATTTAAGTTTCGTTTTGCGTCTATCGATTATTTTTCTAAGACCAGATGTCCAGATACTTACTTGTATATCAGAAGATTGTGCATACAGAATAGATTTTGCATAGGCCATGGAATAAGCAAGTCATGACATCTGTAGTTTGAAAAAGTCTTAGAACCTATGAATTAACGGCTAAGGATATGTATTCGAGTTACTACATGATAATCAAAGTAAATATTTAATTAAAACGATATAAGTTATATAATGTGTTATACAATTCATTCTATTAGTCGGTACAAGGCAGAAAATGACTTTCAAAAAATAAATTCTCTAGCACAACTCACAAGTCACATATAGCAGAGGACTTCTTATAAATATGAGCTAAGCAGACATAAAGTTGAGTTATATAAGATTGTTCCTACGTATTCTTTAGAAATCATTTTATTAGAAATCACCTCAGTATTTAATTATGTAATAATAAACAGGTTTAATTGACTCTCGATCTCCTGATATTAAATATGCGTAGTATACCTTTTGTTAGTAATATAGGTTTCTGCTTTATGATAAATATAAAATGTAGATACCCATCGAATAGTCTGTTTTATCGACTAAGAACAGTAAATATAAATTTTCGAAATAATATATAAGTATATTTGAATTATTTTTTTGTATATTGTTATAGGTAATTGGATTTCTTCAAGTTATTGAAAAATCAACTAAATTATTCAAAACTCAACTACATGCCCCTCATAGCCTGACTGCCTAATTTCTGACAATGATAATGGATGGAAAAGAGCTAAAGATAATATGAAAATATATTGTGAAGTAGTCATACTTTTTTTTCAAAAATTCGTTTTGAGTGCAAATTGAAATTTATAAAGGTAAATAAATATATAAAACAATATTTTTTGCCTAGCGGGTCGAAAGCACCACTTACTTTCCCGGTGTCTGTTCGAGAATGTATTTTTGTCCTCGCTAGGCCAAAAAATAGTATACGCTATTCGTGAGAAAAATTGGCCAGACCAGACCTCGTGTTTGCCACCTTCGTCTTCGGCTCGGGTGTTAATTTATACGAGTTATGGACTGTCCAAATTTTTTCCTCCTAGGTGGTGTAATTTATTATTTTAATAATAATTATCTTGATAGGTAATTTATTTCTGTTTATTTTAAATATGTAAAAGTTTCGCGGGCACGTAAGTAATGTTGGAGTTGAGACATGCGCACACAAAGTTAGCAGACGCAACCACTCGAAAATATAATTCATCAGACGATGGTCTGCAATTCATTTGTCGCTGACACTCAAAATTTTTCAAGAAGCATTTCACGTATCAAACATATTTTATATATTTATGTTCAAAATAAGTTAATAGATTATAAATTTTGGACTGATTTGATGAAATTTTATTTCTAAATTAAAATAGTAAGTATTCACTTAGTATTTTTTATTTTGAAAATACTGATAATTAATTAATTTTGCAACCAAAATGCTTGTAAAACTATATTTCTTAAGCATAATTCAATTTATAAGTGTTTGCTATTTTACTTATCAAAATATTTTACATACATAAAATTTAAATCATAAATTAATATCAATTTGTATTGCCATTATCATATTTTCACTTAGAGGTTACAATTGCTTAATTTTAAGAGTTAACTCTCACAGCACTTTACATGAGTTAAAGAAGTATATCACTTTCCATATTACCAATTTTATCATAGATTTTTGACAATTTTGAATAACTCAGTGAAAATAATAATATCAATATGTGACAATATATCTGCAGCTTATCAGAAAATAGATTATATGCTTAATCTCTTTCTTGATTATCCAATAAAGGATAAATTTTTTGCCGACCTTGTACAAATCCCCCAAGTAGTATAAAACTTCTGCATTTACTGTCTGCTGTTCTACGTACTTGAAGAAGTAACATTTTAATTTATCTTTTAGATTGGAATACTTTTTTTTGAAGAACAATGTCAGCAGTAAATCTGAAATCACTTAGTTTTGATGAAATCAATAAATTTATTGAGTCATTTGATACAGTATTGACAGATTGCGATGGTAAGTTTTTCTATTTTAAACGATACAAAATATGTTACTAGTTTTTTTAATTCAAGGCTATTAATTAATTAATTTTATAGGAGTTTTGTGGTTGGAAATGACACCACTTCCAAATTCTCCAGATGTTATGAATACCTTCCGTGATCTTGGTAAACGGGTGTTTTATGTAACAAACAATAGTACAAAAACAAGAGAAGAGTTAGCTGAAAAGTGTAAGGCATTAAATTTCAAAGCCACTGAAGAAGATATTTTGTGTACTGCTCACTTGGCTGCCAATTATCTTAAAAATATATCTTTTCAAAGAAAAGTTTATGTTATTGGGAAAACCGGTAAGTATTTTAAGTTAAATAAGACATTTATAATCAATTGTATAAAAAAATCTAAAACTATTTTAGGCGTTACAAAGGAATTAGATAGAGTTGGTATTCGGCATTGTGGAATTGGTCCAGATCCCATAGGAAAAGATATAACATCTTTATCTTTTCAAAAGGATCCCGAAGTTGGAGCAGTTATTGTTGCGTATGATGAGCATTTTAGCTATCCTAAAATAGTAAAAGCTGCTTCATATTTATCTGATCATAATGTGCACTTCATTGCCACAAATACTGATGAAAGATTTCCTGTAGCTAATAATATAGTTATACCTGGTATGAATGAATCTTTTATTGAATAATGATTTGTATTCAATAAATATTTATAAATTTATATTATTTTTATTTCAAAGGCACAGGAAGTTTGGTACGCTGCATAGAAACTTGTGCTGAAAGAAAGGCTGTAGTACTAGGAAAACCTGAACCTTACGTGGCTGATGTAATTAAGAGACAATATAATGTTGATCCAAAGCGCACCCTGATGATTGGAGATAGAGCTAATACTGATATTTTACTTGGAACTCGATGTGGTTTTAAGACTTTGCTGGTTCTCTCTGGTGTCACGACTATTGATGATGTTGAATCTTGGAAAAAATCATCTATAAAAGCCGATAAGGATTTAGTGCCTGATTATTATTTGGACACTTTAGGGGATTTACTTCCTCATCTACAGAAGTACCAGTTCATGGTTGGAGCATAATATTCCCTTTTAGTAGAATTTCCCCACTTTCTCATTAATAGTTTTTAAATTTTATTTAAATTATTATTTTAAATATTTTAAAGTTTTCAATCCAGCAATTACCCTGAAGAGACTAATCCATTATTGTAATTGAGAATCAGCATACAATTCCAGAAAATTTAATGTGATGAAAAAATTTATAATTCTTTATAAAAAACACTACTATTTTGCGTATGTACACGAAGACATATTGGTAACGAATTAAGACCAAGAAGAATACTCTTGATGATCAATCATGTTAAATAAAATCACTAGTTACGAAAGTAACTCTTTGGAAGATGTGTAAAAGGGAAAAAAATCTACTGTTAAAATCTACTGTAATGATGGGAAATTGTGTATTTTAACGTTGGTGGACTAAAATAATGAGTTAAATTATAATACTGGTTGAAAACAGTTTGAATATTGACATTAAAATATTATGTCACGATCTTTTGCAGGTCAAAAGTAGCCAATTTCTATTTTTTGTAGGGTTGAATAGATAGTATAAGTCATCAAGGATTCAATGAACACTATATTTTTCAAATTGAGCTTATTCTGTAACTATACCTATTTTTTTTATAAAGCGATCCAACTACGAAAAAATTGTACAGGCTACTTCGTGGACTCAAACAAGCGTAATATACGCTTATATTAACGTAGAAGTGAATAATTTTTACACCAGAAGAAGCCTTTAAAGATGTATAGATATGCGCCTTATAGTCAATTGTCAGTCTGGTTTACTGCACAAGATTTTAAAAAATAATCCATTTATTTTTCTTCTTACCTGCATGACAAGCGTTAACTTATTCTTCTTTTGGAAATGTTTATTTTTTCCATTATACATATACAATATATATACATATATATATAAATCAAATAAAGAAATAAAAACTGGTTCAATCCACGGCTTTTACAACTTGACTGTTTCCATTGAACAAAAAGATATCAAACTGCACCTGAAGCCAATATAGTGCATGCAGATATCACATTGCCTCACGTGGTGACGCGAATAACGCTGAACGCACTGTTAACACACGCACAGTCGCGAATATCCATATATACTGATATACTGTGTGCACATTCGTCAACATTGACTGTTTACTCGCGAGTGTAAATCAGCAGTTCTAACGAGTTTTCACGAACGCGAGAGCCGTTCCTGCACTGATAATATTCATTGTTGACAGCGAAGCACGTGTTTCTCCGTAAAGTATGTGTGTGTGTGTTCACATACATATATATGTATATATAGATTGCTCGGGTCGGACGTTTACGCTTTGTATATTCCTCGCGATAAAGTGCGATATTCGCGCGCGTTCCTATGTATGATGATGGCTTTCGCGCGAATATAAGAAAGCTCGTAAAAGGATGACTCGATAGCCTTGGGCGATAAGGAGTCGAGCAGTTCCGGTTTAGCCCTTCCTATATACGATTGAATTTTCCATATCCGCCGGTGTGTGTGCAGCAGTGCGTCATTGTGTAGTTGTTGCATATAATAAAGAGGCAAAATCAGCGGCATGCGGTGAGCGCATGATCGCGCGAATACCAAAACGCTTCCACGCTGAATAATAGGTGATAGCTGAGGAGTGAGACACAGACTACACTTACTCGATCTATATATAATGTTAAGAGCGTCATAGGAGCGAGAGCAGTTCCGTTGTCTCCTCGAATACGTGCGCTGCCAGTAGACCTGTTCCAGCGACGCTCTATTATAATAGATACGTCGGCCCGGCGAGACTCCACAGGTGGTCCTGATTCTCTTATATTATACAGCAGTTATAACGTATAGTGCGTTAAAGATGGCTGCCTGTAAGTACTTAAAGTCCTTGACCAAAAGGGAGTTCAAGGAATTCATCGAGTCCTTCGACGTCGTCCTATCCGATTGCGATGGTGCGTCTGAAACTTTTTACTTTTTACTTACTCGTTTTATTTCATTCGTCATTCGCTATTCATTTATATAATTTCTTTTACTGATTTTTTTATAGTAACACATTCTGAATTATCATTTAATTATTTAATGAATCGTTTGTTAAAATGAATCACAAACCACGATTTTTTAACTCTTCGGAAATTTTTTTTTTATAATTAAATACTGTGCATTTTGTAACAACCCCAAAACTTAGCAATCATAGTGATATCATCATTATCAGCCTAATTTCTGTTATAAATTTTATTTTATTCATTTAAATTAGTCGTTAAAATAAATGATTTTTCGTAAATCAATATACTTTTAACAGAAATTAAGGGTATTCCGCACTACCTACGAAAACGAGCAATTTTTCGTATTTTTGTAGGATTTATAGAAACTGTAAACGTAACTGAGTACCGTCTTCCCTTCAGTATTAGTTTATTTTTTAATTAAGTTTTTACATAAGTACATACATATTCATTTATGAAAAATTATCCAATAAAAGAAGTTCGTGTTAATATCCTCAATACTCAATAATGTATCACGGGACTAATAATAACGATAAAAAAGATTTAGGGACCATAATAACCCTCATTCATACATTTTTTACATTTTGAAAGAAAGTAATTTCTTTCTATCTGTTGAGTTTTCAAATATTTAATCAAATGGAAAATGAAAAAAAAAAAAAAAAACACGAAATTCGCGTAGGTGTTTTGTGGCGAGAGATGGATGTGATAGAGCGTTCTCCAGAGACAGTAGTGAAGTTTAAGGAGATGGGGAAAAAGTTTTTCTACATTACGAACAATAACTGCAAAACGAGGGCGGAACTTGTGGATAAATGTAAAAGTCACATGTATGATGCAACAGTGGTAAGTTCATTGTTATATATGAATCAAACTTAAATGTTTTATACGGTTTAAAAAAAATGGAATCAACGATTCCTGATAATTGTACAAAATGCATCTAGGAAGAAAAGAATTACAAACTCAACAGATTTCTCCCATTCTTGATATACTTGTGTTATATTCAATATTAAGTACTTCTTATATAACTTAATTTGTTCGAAATAAAGTTTGACACAATTAATGTGTACCTAAATAAATTTGAATTATGTTTCGTCTGAGATAAAATAATGTTAACAAAGAACATTTTTTGTATAAACATTAGTTACTATTTTGATTTTGAACGACTTTGTATTTCAATGTAGGAAGAAATTTTGTGTTCTTCATATCTCGCGGCTGTCTACTTAAAGCAGCTAAATTTCAAGAAGAAAGTTTACGTTGTTGGAAGCCAGGGAATCAGTCAGGAACTGGAGGCACAAGGCATTAAATATTTCGGAGTCGGGGTGGGTGAAAATGTATTTTTTTGCCTTGTATACAGACACATATTCATGCGTTATTTTATATTTTTAACTAATCGATATTTAGTCTTCATTATAGACGTTTTAGCTATATAAATCTTATTTTTACTCCATCAGAATTTCATTCGTAAGGTATTACCAATGAAATTTAAAATTTTGAAAGAATTAATTCGAGGAAACTATATCTTATATTTACAATCACATCTTCGTGACAGAAATTCATTATGCGGCAGCAATAGATTAGAAAGCATCATGCATCATGCTGCTGCGAATGTGTGTAAAAAGGCACGAGTTATTTTATGCGAAATGATTTTTCAGCCAGACGTGATGGAAAAGGACGCCGACGAGTTGGATACACTGTTGCATTTCAAGCGCGATCCCGAAGTCGGTGCCGTTGTCGTCGGCTTCGACAAACACTTCAGCTACCCGAAACTCGTCAAAGCCGCGACTTACGCCCACGATTCACGGATCCATTTCATCGGTACGAATCCGGATGTCGAAAGGCCATCGCCGAACGACAGTCGTTATCCAGGTTGGCCATGATATTTTAACGACATTTTTATTGCATCGTAAGTTTCATAGTGAGAATCCGATAACGGCTCCTTTTAAAAAATTAACCCTTTTGATCGATCGAAAAGTTATAAAAAGCGCGATAAAGCTTCGCATCGCGCTAAAGATATATATATATAAGGCAAGTGTAAGTATATGGATATGTACGATCGCGCGCAAGTTTAAGATGTCTTTTATTCACTCAACTTATTCACATGTTGCAGAAGATAATCTCTTTTCATTTTAAACTTCTTTCTATCCAATTCTTGTTCAAGTTTTCCTTTGTTTAGTTCAGCATTTGCACTAAAAACAAAAAGTTTATAAATTTTTTAAGTACTACACAGCGTTACCTAATGTGAGTGAATAATCAATTCATCATATCAAACATCCGAATGTCGATTTAAAGTGTCTTCAGTATCAAATATTTCCAAAAATCGAAAGAGACGGACACTCCGCACCTATAATAATAGATACATAGATAGTACGATATTAAAATTTCGGACTGATTCTTTGAAAAACGATTGATATTGTCGTTATTGGTAAAAACTAATCCTAATGCATAAAAACTTGGGTTGCAACTGAACGAAATATCCCTCACCATGGAACTCAGTATAGGTTGACAAATATCTGAATTTTTCAGGTGCTGGATGTTTTTTACGCTCAGTCGAAGCAATTTCCGGCAGGAAAGCTGTCGTTTTAGGTAAACCGGAAATGTTCGTCAGCGAATTGATTAGAAAGAAATACGGAGTCGATCCTTCACGTACGCTTATGATTGGAGATAAGTGAGTACGAGTTGATTAACTTGCATTTGATTTAAACTGAAATTTTAGTTTATTTATTGATAAAAATTTAGCGATGATAACATTCGAATTATTAAAATTATGAAAAATAGATGTGTTGACCGTTAAAAGATGTGCACTAAATTTAAGATGGATGACTCTAATTTATTCTACATATATTTTGAACTTTTTTTAGTCTAAATACAGACATCCTCCTAGGACAACGTTGCGGGTTTACAACGTTATTAGTAATGTCAGGTGTTACAACCCATGACGAGCTGGAAAGTTTAAAGAAAAATCCTCAGGGACCCATAGTTCCAGACTTTTATACTGACCAACTGGGTGACGTACTTGACCGTATGCAGTAAAGACCCTAATTACTTACTCATTATGATCTTACCAGAATTACAAGCCAGTATTTTACGAATTAATGTTCTTCAAGAATGTGGATTCAGTTTCCACTGTGAGCGAGTAAAGTTTTGGAGAATGTACTATAAGCATTATACAAATTTTTATTACAATATTATGTGTACACTACTATGTATATTACGTTTCATATATTTTACTCGCCGAGTGTAGTATTATGAATTTTAATTGTTGTAATTTATCATTGCTCCCCAGAAAATATACATATTTAGAAATAATTTCTAAAGTATTTAACATGATACATTTTATCTGAATTCTTTTTTGGAGATTTCAATAAAACTACAACTCAAACTTCTTCTTAATATTATCAGTACATAAAGAATCCCAGCTTTAGTCTTTCACAATAGAACATTATGAATGCTTTATAAATTCTTCCTCGTGAGGGATGTATTGGAAAAGCATGCGAAATATCCTTAAATGATCAGAAATTGAGTTCATGAAACTATGAAAACAAAAATAACTTCAATTTCTTTGTGCCGATAAAATAATTAAAAAATAATAATTAAATGAAATAAATAATATTCTTTCTTTTATTTCATTATTTGAAAGTGACGAAAATGATAATTTAATATTTATACGTTCTGCAGTTATTCACGACACATAAGCTCGTTAATTGTTGGCATCATAAAACTTATACGAGAATGCTTATATCAAACGTCAAATAAGAGTGTAAATGCTCTCTTACTCAAATGCCGTTCTAAGTGATTGGTCAAAGTTACGCAGAATCTAAAGTGCTTAACCTTGGCAGATAATTTGAAAATACTTTTCATTCCCGTTCGCACGTGTTTCAATTAGTAGTAGTGAGTTTATCATTCTCATACAAGAGCTTTTCTGCAACCACAGTTATACGATAGGATTCTTATGTCATTACCTTTATCTTTAGTTGATTTAGAACTATAATAATATGTATAGGTATATAATAATGATAATAAATAGAACTATAATTACTCATACCCGATGATATAAGAATTTAAAATTCTGTTCCAACAAAAAGACTTCTTCGCTATATCTGAGAAATTGAATGATAAATATGATGAAGCTGCGAGAGAAAAGTGGGTTTGCAAAATTATTTGGCAGTATAAAACGAGGCTGCAGAGTAAAGATCTAAAGATATTGGCTTAGTTTGTATCGGATTCAGATTTCGAAAAAGTCAAAGTGTAAACTTTTTCAGCTGTAAGAATGGATTTGTACAATTTTTTGGCACTAAACAGGCTGCAAATTAAGGATCTAAACAAAATGCATCGATTTAATTTTTATCAGATTCGGGACGGCCTCAATTTTCAATATTTATTTTGTATGTTTGAAATAGTTATATTATGAAATATTTTAATAATTCGTTACTTTACAAAATCCATCAAACTAAATAGCTTTCAATATCACATGAAATAAGAACATAATAACTTTCGTTAACTTAAAAAAATTAAAGATTTCTTCGTATTGCTAAAAAGTTATGTTACTGGTCCTCAATGTCTTTTAATCAAAATCAGGTTACACATTTTTCTTCAGAACTATCTATTTACCTATAAAAACTAGATATTTTAAGGATTTTAAATGTTGTCTTATAATATTACACCCAGACGAGACTGTTGTATTTTTTTATTTATTTTGAGCATTCGACAAATGAAAACACTTTAAGTAAAATATCCTATAGTGTATCTAAATAATAAGTATAAGTCTCTCTTTTTAGTACTGGAATACTAAAAATTAAACTTGTCAGTATATTAACTTCAGGTACATTTTTATACGTAATTTATTCAATAATACGTTTAAATCTGTGCAAATACTTTTTCATTTCAATTTTATTTCATCGTAAAGCTTATAATAATATTTAATCACTCATTCTTTAGCTAATTTGCACTTTATCTTTTATACTGAACTTGCACTCTCATCAATACCCATTTTATATTAACGCCATCTACGATTACCCTGTATAGCTTTGGTATAGTTGAAAGTGCGTCTGGAACTGTTCCCAGTTAAGTACAAAGCAAATAATTCTCACGATATACGTAACATGTACATTACTTATTTACATGCAAAATCTTTATTAAAGCGCAATGCGAGTACACACGCGATATATCAGCCAATTTTTACGAATTCGTTTATCTATAAAGCATTATGCTGAAGAACATATCGTCGTAGCTTTAATATGACTTTTGGTATAATGGGAATATCACAGGACAAAATGACTTTTGTGCAAACTATCTTTATGCTTGCTTTACCAAAATTAAACGAAATCGATTGGAAATTTTAAGGCTTTTTAGCATCCCCTAAAACTTAATATTAAAGTGTAGGTCGTCTTTTTGTTTAAAAATTTTCTACATCCCGTTACATTTTTCATGCTTGGTTAGAACTACACATGCCATTAACATAATGAATTCTTTAAAACATATATTTGACATAGTGATTGACGCTTATCGCATTTCCAAACATTTTTATAGATCCAATATATTCAATCGCGTAAATTACTAAGAAAATTCAAACAAACAGTTATCCGAATCAATCAATAACTATTTTCATTTTTCAAATATTTTGTAGATTTAAGGAACTATTGCCGAAAGGTTTTTACATTTCAAATGAAAAACGTTTCTCGACATAACTATATAGTAAAGTAAACTTTAGTTACCCATATTCTTCACATTGCATACACGCAATCGGTCATCCGAACCTTTATTCATTTCTCAACAAAATCACGTTAAGGCGCGATCAAAAATTATTATCCTCATTTCGCGTCACGTATAAAACGTCCCAGCTTCGACAAAGTTTATATACGTTACACATACTGCACTTGGCCATCTCAAGCGAAATAATCGATCCTCTTGCTGCGTGAGAGGTAAGCGAACCAATAGAACAGATTGATCGCCAGGAAGAAAAGGGGAAAGACGAGTCTGCTCGCCCTGTCGATCTTGGACACGGAATTGTATCTAGGCATTCGTCGATGATGTCTCGTCCCGGCGCCTCGTCGTGGCCTCGGCTCCTTTGGCTGTTGCGGTTGCAGTTGCAGTTGCTGCTGCTGCTGCTGCTGCTGGATCTGCTGTTGCTGCTGCTGTTGTTGCTGGTGATGCAGGCGAAGGTGGTGCTGTTGGCGATGCTGGTACTGCGGAAGCTCGCTGTCCGAGTCACTCGACTCGGCGTCGTTCTCCGTTTCCGAGCCGAAGTAACACTCGCCCGAGCCGTACTTGGTGAAGTAGTGCACCACCGCGAACTGGATTATCGTGGCGAATATGAAGCCGAACGATAGGAAGACGAAGAAGTCCAATGCTGTGGGGTATGGCACTTTCGGCAGGTCCGTCCGGGCTTCCAGGCCGAGGAACGTCATCGTCAGAACCGTCGTTATGCCTGCGGAAGAGGGTTGGGATCTTTTCAAAAGAAACGTTCTAATATATGATTACACTACTGCAATCAGTCGGTATAGCGTTATTTGAGGAAACACTGTATAATGCACGCTCTTAAAAAATATCTGTATAGGTAATAATTAAGAATATGTATATTTAATCGGAAAAAAAATATTTGGTTCCTAATGGAAGTATCTAAACGGGACAATTATTTGCGACGGTTAATGAAAAGAGAAAAAAAGTTTTACCAAGCGAGACACGATCAGCTGTAGCTTCCCTGTTGAGCCAAAAGGAGACCCAGGATAGGACCACTAGGAGAACGCAGGGCCCGTACACCTGTATCAGGAAGTTACCCATGTGCCGTTTCAGATGAAACGACACCAGCAGCATCGAGTACTCTGCAACGATCGAATCTGCGAAAACGCCTCAGTACATTAATATCCGCGACAGTGTATCTCGTTCTATGTTTACTTAACTGCAACTACTCGTGTCGGCATTCGATGACTAAATGGGGTTTGTTTAAACCATCGATTCTATTGGAGATGGAACATATTATGCTATTGAGTACAATAATCTATCTCTAAAAAGTTCTTTGCCAAAAAGCGATTTAAGCATTCGTTTTATTATCTGCGTTAACTGCAATAAATAAGTTGTAGAAGAGAAGTGCATAGGCCGCAACGCGTATTCATAGGCAGATGTAAAGAATAATTTATAGAACTTTTTAGAAGAAAAAACTTGGAGTTGATTTGCGCTGAGAATATGACAATAAATACAGACTACCATCCCATCGGCGAACATTTAAAAGGATAGTGGTGGGATTTTATGTAATGTTTTCTTTTTGGGGAGTTAAATTTTATTCAATTGAAAATGCAGAAAAGTAGGTCACCGTCTTTTTGCAAAACTGCTAGGGCATTTTTCACTTATCTTCGCTGCTTTCTTTTTTTTTGTTATTTTTCACGTCCGAATAAACCCTATTATTCCGCGAGACTCGAGGATCGCCGCTGCAACAAAAAAGTGTAGAATACTTAAACCGTCCAAGTGCTAATGGTGCACGTGTGCGCACAATTTCATAATCGCGCAGATGTAGATTTAGCTCGAGAATCAAAGTATTTTTATCCCTAGCTAATGTCAGCCGATTATTTTTACTCTTAAACCTGTATACCGATATAGTAATTAAACAACAATTTTGATGGTTAAAAAGTTTACCGAATGCAGCACTGAATACACTGTTCGCGAGACTCGATTAATCTTTAAGTATAACTTTCGCCGTCGCTCGGGTCGAAGAAAATAGAAAATCGAGCGCGTACATCGCTGTTGAATATTAATAGCAATTCGCGCATATAAAGCTTTTCGAAATTGGCATTCTTGGGTCGCGAGTTGAAGGGATAACGAAGGAGGCCCCGTGGAAAATTAGCAGCGGCACGCGTCCTTCCGGCCCAGTAAACGCTCAATCAGTTTAGCTCGCCCCTCCGCCCCATCCTCCCCCGCGATAATAATTAAAGGTAACGAGTCAGGGAGAGGGAAAGCAAGAGCGCGCACGCGTCTGCCGCCTCTCGTCGTTTAGCTTTTCTTAGAACTCGGGCCTCGGCCAAGAATAGATTCAACCTGCTCGAGCACCGTAAACAAGCTAAATGAAAATTGCTATATATAAAAAGCGGCGTATGGATCGAGAAATTTTAATCGCGAACAATTTACAACGGGAAGTATAGTTTGGGGCTGGATTGAGAAAGTTAATTAAAATTAAAGGTGTCAACAATGGGAACGATCAGTATTGAGAAACTCTATTGACGAATTATTTAATTTTTGTGTCTCATCCGTATACTGATATGGAAATTCGCGATTACTGAATGTTTATTAAAACTGGGGAAAAACTATTCCCCGAGGAGCAGCTCATTGAAAGCCCCGAATTCTAATTAAAAGCAGCCTTGACTATTACCAACTTTCCTTTTCAAACTTGCCGAAAAAGAAAAACGTACTTCAATCTTAAGATGATAAAGTTTTCAATCGCAATTAATTAGAAAAATATGTTTAATTTCATTTCCACTTATTTAACCCACTAAACTAAATTTACTCGATCACTACACATAATTTTTTTCTCGCTTCACTGAATTAAATATAAATACCTGTATGGGGAAAAAAATTCCAATTGCAGAATTATAATCCGTGCAGGATCGAGTCAGGAATAAGCGTATAAGGAAGGGCAATCCAAGTTTTCCGCTAAGAGCTCCTCATGCGCTGCACAGCAGGGGCCTATATATCGCGCGACGTACAGTAGCCCTCGGTGTGTACCAGTCATCGGATATGATACCGAGACACTTGTGTGTGTGTGTGTGTGTGTCTACCGCGCGCGAGCAAAGTTGCATCGGGAGTGAGAGCATGCACAGGGAGGCTATATACGTGCAACCGGTAGACTGGCATCACAGGGAAGAACCGCAAACGGCAGCGATAGTTCGCCGGAGCTGTGATAAACTTGGAATTTGCGGGGCTACGCATACTCGCTATACTCTCGCTATGCGGGGCTTTGGTAATCGCTCCACCTCGGCCAACCGCAGCCTGGCCAGCGAGTCGTTTTTCGAAGTATAACCGATGATTGACTTACTTTGGGAGAACGTCGAGTCCGTCGAGTTGGCCGTGGGGTTGCCGACGAGGTCGAACTGGGAGAGTTTCATGTCGTGGGCGATCGCCACCTGCCTGTCGCTGTTCCACTTGTAGATCACGTCGCGCGTCGTGTAGCCGTCTGTAAGCCAAAGCGGATATCATTGTCACCGATGGATGCCTCCTTCTCCCCCGCACCGATGGATATTATAGTCCGGAATTCGTCTCGGCGGTTCTTTTTTTTTTCTTTTACTTTCGCGAATACTGCTGGGAAAGATATCGTATACAGTCTAATAGTCGTATTGTATGCAAATTGATTTTATAAACCCGCGTGGTAAAGGTAACGCGGACTATATTAGCGAGGATAATTTTAGAAGCGTTGAGTTCTGTTTGCTCAACAAATATATTAAGTGTCATTTCTCGATTATTGACAAATGTGCTAGCTCTAATTGGTACTATTAGTCACGTGTTTTTTTTTTTTTTTTAGTCAGTTACGCGCGTCGAATTTAATCCGTCTGTTACTACTGATGATGTTTTATAACTGCACAGTTACACTTTTCCATCATGTAACTTCGATATAAAAATGCGTTTGTCGCAACTCCAAAGGTTATTTCCGTATTTCCTATTACACGATGTGTATTGGTAAAAGTTTTCGTTTGGCAATTGGACAAAAATTGATTCCTTGTACCTCGCGAGTCGCACTTTCGTCAAAGTGAAAGTAGGTAGTTGAAAATCTTTATTGCCATCATTGGAAAAAAGTTGAAAAATCTTTTATGCGAATAATTACATAATAGTTGCGGTACGCGGTGCCAATAAATGCATACGCTTACATATATAATTATTGATATTGAAGAATCTTGCAATCGATATTTATCGTATACAATAAATTTAAGTGCGCGAATTCATGCAAACGCTTAAACGATACGTTCGAATGAATTTTAATACTGTAAAATTCGCGTTGGCTGGCGCAATGAAATCATAATAACGCATTCTACGAATCGATTCGTATGCTAATACAAAATATGAAGATTAAATTTCTTTCCAGCAGGCTTTTCTCTTAGCGTTTGGCAAGCCATAATTATACGGATATCGATATAGTTTAGCACACATGGGACTAAGAGCAAAATGACCGAGTCGTTCTGGACTTATCCATCAGAAATAAGGAGTAGAACGAGATAGATATGTTGGATCACCGACAGCTTCCGAACTTGAGCGGGCATCGCTGCGTATCCATAGGGAAGTCCTCGAGATTCATGGGACAGGCAGCTTTGATGGTGAGCCTGCAAGACGAATCCAAGTCGATTAGTCCGCGGCTCTCTCCTTCTCTCTCAAAATTATTCTCCTCTCGCCTCCACCCACTATACGGTATACACATCTACGTATATACATATACTTGTGTGCATGTGTGTGTGTGTGCGCGCGCGCGTGTTACACGTATATAGTATAGAGATCTTGATTGGGGAGAAATCCGGGCAAGTGGAATCGCGGCAAATCGTTCGATTGGCAAAGTGAGAGAGAGAGAGAGAGGACCACTTGACCCCTGACTCTCTAACTATATATATATGTATATATATACACTTGTGCACGTATACAGCCTATCCGGTTAATCGAGTTTAGAAATATCAATTTCCCGAAGGGCTGCAGTGCAGTCTCGTTTTTTTTTTGCCCTTGCCCCCGCGCGGCTTGACTGCGGACCGAGAGCATTTGGAGTCGACTTTTGAATATGATTCGAGACAATGGGAGGTGCACGTGTAGAGTCGGTTGGAATATGTATAGGATGGAAGCGTATAGCGTAGGATGAGAGAGAGAGAGAGAGAGAAAGAGGCAGATGTATAAGGGCACATGTGCGGCTTTCACGAAATTCCAGCGGATTAGTCGTGACGAATGAAGCCTGCGCGTCCCGATTTGTCAAAGTGAGAGAGAGAGAGAGAGGGAAAAGAGCGGGAGAGCAGGTCAGAGATTGCCTCTTACGCGGCGCCCCTCCATACGTATATATACCCAGGCTAGTGGCTCTAAGAGGTTCTCGATTACGGGATATGTCTCGTGTAATAGAGGAGCGTCTGCGGCGACTCGTTCCGACTGATTGTTTTAATTTTATTTTTCCCCTCCTGCAGCCTAACGAAATCTTGTCGGGGCTGCGCCGATGGATCAGCGAACCCCGGCATTTTAATCCGTTTAAAGCAGAGCTTCTCAGCTCCAGGTGTAAGTAAAAATTAGGCCGAGATTCGATTAATTTTACAAAAGAGATTTTCAAAGATTACACGTGAGACTTTGCGAGCGTTTCTCATAAAAGTGAGCTACCGGTTGAAATGCGCTTTGAGCACTGTGACTATTATACAGACGGTCGGACGCACTTAATTGCACAATGCACAAGAAACACGCCAGTAATTGCGGAACCTCTTGGCCTACAGCCCTCCGTATACATGTATATATATACAGAGTGAGAAAGAGAGAGAGAGGGAGGGGAATAATCGTCTTTGTGGGTGTGCGGGTGGGCGAAGTAGAGAATCGAGCGGGCGCGTCCTTATTATAGGTACCTCGAGCTGTAGAGGACTCGACCGTCCTGATAGAGCCTGACAAACTTGTTGGGACTGGTGATGGTGTGTAGGTAGCTCTGCTTGCCGTTGTAGAAGTAGGTGTCGGGCTTCCAGATCCGCGCCAGCATCGAGATCGAGAGCGCGAGGGTCTCCTTGCCGCTCTGGAAGGCCAAACGACGATCCACCCACGACTGACGGAAGTAGCAGTCCATCGAGTAGGTCTACGGGTATACATATATATATACACATATATGTGTGTAAATGATTTGAGGGACGAGTGCGAAAATATTTATCCCTTGCTTATTATCGCCTCGACATCTGCGAGAGCGAACAGTTAGGGCTTTCCGCTCGATAACCCAATATCCTACGTGTTCAGATGTGATTCTTCAGTCTCGCCGATTTTCGAGGACAGTATGATTGGTATTATCTTGAGATAACTTTTTTCATGAATAAAATTGATGTTTGGTAAAGATACGTCTATATAAGTACGAGATGTCGGTCAATTATTATTCATAAATTACAACTTGCATAATCCTATCTAGTTTCATAACATTTTTGCAATGATAAATTATTCGTAACTTTAGGCTTGTCATTGTTTAAAAATTTATGCAGAGGAAATAAGTTTTTTCAATCATTCATTTTGTACAATGCATATATCAGAAGATTAAAGGGGCAGTGCTTATACGCTATAGATCCCTTTGACTCTTGCTGCTAAACGCACAAATATGAATCATTGCATAAAGTTATTTACGAATCTTTGATAAAAATTGTAGATAATAAGCATTATGTATATAGATGACGTAAGAAAAGCTGGATATCTGTATTTAATCGCGCTTAATTAACAGAGGAAAAGCACATCTTGGAGATTATGTCATCAGAAGCTTCTTATATGGCTAATATAAGACAGATTAACGCGAGTTTCAGTTCGAATTACATGATGAGCAGCTAAGGGAGTGCACCCTAGACTAATTGCATCGGAAACTTGATTTAACAACTAAGCCGCAATCAATTTTAGGCAGCCGACATTTTTCCTCCTAACTTTTCTTTCGCGGAGTTTAATTAAAATGCGCTTTATACACCAAACTAAACTGATATTGAAATTCATACTACTACATTCCCATTTTGCAAAATGATAAAACGAAACACATTCAGCTACAGAGTTTAGAGCAGGATTCTTCTTCCCAGATATTTTTCCTTTGATAATTATTTTTTATTTTTCCCATCGCAATCGTTGGTCAAAAGCAAAGTTTTCGAAGTAATTAATTATAGTTGTTATGCCCGCAATGCCCCTTTCCAATCAAGCACATCTCTCTCTCTCTCTCTCTCTCTCAACCTAATGAAACAAACTCGCGGCAGCGGAGAAGTGCTTCTCGACCTCGTTGAAACGTCAACCGAACTTGGTCCTGCAAAAAAATACGTGAGACAATCACGTATCTGCACTGCACTCGATCGAAAGCAGCGTCAGATGGCAGATAAAACGACCAGGACTCGCGCGCGTGCACTGCACACTTGACTCGATGCGATCGGTATATATATAACACTCACCATGTCTACCTCGGATATGGGTCCCATACTGCGCACCATTATGTCGACCTCGACGATAGCGGGAGGACCGCCAAAGTCCGGGCGCACGCTGTTGTCGTAGCCGCGCAGCAGGTTGTCCAGGAGCTCGCTGATGTTGCCGTGGTTGTTGCTCTGGGTGCGCTCGCGACGGCCCGCTGACTTTGGCTCCGCTGCGACTCTGAGACAGCGAAGCTCTTTGATCGCGCGATTTTCGACGAAGTTGAGGGAGGATCGGAGTCGCGATACCGATCGAGGATACGGGATTATTCTGTCTGTCTCGGGTCTACGAAGATACCCCTTATAAGCGACTGCTTTGAGAGGCGATTATTTTTGTGCTTTCGTGGATCGCTGTATGTTTTTCGACTAGTCGCGCGCTGATTTTAAAATATTCCAGGCACTCGTCCGTAATGTACATGAAAAAGTGATCGGTGAATGATGTTTGTGATGGTGCAAAAATAATAAAATTACACGTGCTTTTTATATTCAATCTAAATAATAGTTTTTGACTTTCAAGTTAATATGAGTGGAATCATTATCTACTTACTATCGAGGTGTTTTTATACTGTAACTTATATGTTCTTTTGTAACATTTCAAAATTTTTATTTTTACAATTACAAAACTTTATTCAGAAAAGCAGTACAATCCTGGCAAAGGGAAGTAATAAAAATGTTACCTCCAATTTTTATCCGCAAGTTAATTGGCACGCCACAAATTGTTATTAGCTCAGTCGCCGATTATATAGTTTCAGATTGAGAGTGATATTGAAAAGTGAACTGAATTAATTCCCTGTCATAATTATGCTAATGTGCTGTTTAGTAATGATACGTTTTTGAAAGCGCGAGATTGTTTAATATTAGTATGCGTCTCGATTGCAATTATGTTACTTGCATAAATAGACACTAGTTGAAACCGCGACTTTATTAATGCAATCGGTAGAGCGTTACTAATCAGTACCTTATGCCTCTATCGTTATACGTTTATAAAAACGTACCATCGAATCAATCTATTTATTTTGCAAAGAAAAATATTTACACTCGTGCGGTGTAAAATAACAATATTTTACATTGCACTTGACGTGACCGATTTTTACAACATTTTTTTATTCAACCATCGAGATTAAAGTTAACGCTCGTAAAATCAATTACATTTTTTGTCCGTAAACCGAAAGTAAATGACTGCTGCTATCGAAATTTTGAAATTTCACATAAAGTGGATTTTGCATCGTCGCGGCGCAGAAATGAAAGTGAAATAAATCGAATGTTATGAATGCAGCATGTAGAAAGCTTTATATTTTTATGTACGTCATAATTCAAATAGAAAATCATCACGTTCGCAGATCAGAAATTTACGATTGATTAAGCGGTTCCAATGGTTTTAGCGAAATGATCGCAAGCTCGTTCTTCATCGAGCAAACAAAACCTCCTGTCGGTCGGCGTTATCAACGCGTAGTTGAAAATCAGTGCAAAACAAACCAACTTTGAATGTTTCATTTTAAACCAGTAACCAGTAACGCATGGTGTATACTTCTCGCGTGTGTAATCAATTTAATTTCACTTCTGTGAAATACTCATAATACAATATATTATTATCCGACGATTGCAACAAGTTAAAGCTTGAACTAATGTATGTATTGATTGATTCACCGTAAATAAATCAATTCCAATCATAAAATGAAATTCAATTGTTTTTCGAAAATTGAACGAAACTGGACATAATTAATAATCGTGAAACAATAATTTTTATAAAAGTTTGAAATGATGGACCTCGATCGATTAAGACAGTTCGCGAATGCTCGTCTATACAGATTGACATTTGTTTTAAAATCAGTCCGAACTGTGCCAGCGCAATCCGATTCGCCCCCCCCACCCACCTAGAAAATCGTAAATGCAAGGTGATAGAGGAACAGCGCGAGTCACACAAAGAGCCAAATCAAAATGCCGAATTAACCGGGTACACACGCTCGACCCATCTTGGATTATACGGCGTACTCGTCGAGTCGTAAAAAAAAAGAGAGGATACTGCGCGCACGAGCCAATTTACAATAGCGACTCTTTTTACCTTCTCCCCTATTTCTTCCGACTCAGCTGGTGCAGCGCGTCGCACAAGTACACCGCCGTGCACGTATAACACGTATAACACGAATATATATATATATATATATATATGTGTGTGTGTGTGTATATATGTATACATGTGTGTATACTCACAAGAGGCAGGCGTAGAACGTGATCGAGTTGGCGAACGCTAGGGCGAGTCTGAGTCGGCTCGTGATGCGCATCGCGGCTCGTCCTGTTCGACTCTTCTTCCCTCCTTCTCCTCTCCTCTCTCTCACTGCCTCCTCGGCACGTCAATTAGGTTTTCTGCCCCCTCGACATCTCTCGCACTTCCTCTGCGCCTACGCGTTATAGGAATTTGCACTTGGCAAGTGTCTCGCGTGGTCTCTTGTCGCGAGCTGATCTCTCGACGACTCGTTTACCGGATCAACTGCACGCGCCTTTTTATGCGGACTTGCCAGTTGATTATCTGCGTAGCAGCAAAAGAAAGACTTTTTCAGAACGGTTCTATTCTTTTCTCGGTTCGGAAAGGCCTGGTAAATATTTGAATTTCTAGCCAACGCGGAAAATCGCATTTCGTAATTTTTTGAAATGAATTTCGCTGTACCGTGATTTTAATGATCGTTATATACCCATTATATTACCGTTACCTTATCTAGCATGGAAAAGTATTAGGGTGTAATAAAGATGGTTCCGATCTGAAATTTAATGCAATTACACTTTCCTGAATTTCTTTTCATTTCTTTAAATGAACTATTTAGGAAAATTTAAAAACCGATTTAAAATTTTTTCTTATACTCACAAAAATTAGTTATTAAAATATGATAAAAACTGTATACAAAATACATATAGAATAAATCAGAATGGGAATGAAACAAATACAATTTATCGTCTGGATTAAATCAAATACAATAATGTACAAGCTATGATGTCTGAAGCAAGTGTAAATATAACATATTTATTGATTTCGGCTGGTTAAACATGAATAAATCATCCATGTCGATCGTAGTCAGCATTTATTAAACGTTTTCATAAATAGCATTTCGATAATAGTTATATAGGTATACTTCTTTGTTACTTATCAATTAAATTATTATTTTTAATTTACATATATTAATTCTCATCGATCGACAAATTATTATGATTAATGGTTAAACTTATAGTAGAAAATGAATTAGTTAAAAGTACTGTTGTGAAATAAAATTATGTTAATCGGAAGATTAAAATGATATGATTTTTAATTTTTTCGAACATTTTATTCTTCAAAGCACGTTTCATCAGTTATGAAAATCGCTTATAGGTTAATTCTGTTTGCAGTTACATTCCTTGAAGACCCATCATTTCTTCAAGGGGTGATTTTTCTTACAGATAAGTGCTACGTGTTTAGCTTGTTCAAATCCAAGTTAACTGTATTCTTAAAATAACGTTTATGCAATAAACATCCAGAGAATTATATCTCGAATAAATAATTTTCTTTTTTATAAAAATTTAGAACATTCGAAAGTTGACAGTGCACCTTAACTATACCTATACATATATTTTCTAATAAACGATCATAATAGAGGAAGACATAAACATTTATTTTATTGTATCAATCATTGTGAACTTGATCATTACGTAATTGAATTTAATGTTCATATCAAATGCGCGAAACTAAGGTATGGGAGTAAAAAGAAAAAAAAAACATTGCAGTTACGCGAAAACACGCTTACATGGGAAATTGAAGTCGGAAAATTTTGACAGTTTATACAAGAGGTTAACGAATGCCCAATTCAGCTTTAAAGGCAATCAATCGAAGCGACGAATAATTTATTAAATAATAACAAAACAGTGATATAATTATCGATATTGATTCAATCAGTATTAAAAATGAACCACGGCGCCTAACCTGGAAATGATGGAATTCATCTAATACAGCAATCAAGTACTTTACATTATTCTATATGCTTCTATCAATTTGCTTTTTTAATTTAATTACACTGCCGTCATAGTACCTTATAAATTTATTAAAAATCACTTATTTTTTCTACTTATTACTTTAGGTTCCTTTCAATTTCTAGCGAAAATAATTAAATAAAGCTGAATTTCACTTCTTTGAGGAAAAATTAATAGAAAATACCGGCAATTAATGCAATTCATGTAGAGTAAAATACTACTCGTACTCGGGATAAATAAGACGGGGTAAAAGGTAAAAGTAACGTGTATAAGACTATAATCAGTCGAATACAAGGCTCCGCGCACATCAATCGACAATCCCCAAAGTACGAAGTCGCATTCACCGAGTGGTGGGAGCCCGTGTGTATAAGGAAAACCTTACAATATACATGTAATGTGTCGGCAAAATCGTGGCAAAACCGCTCATTATACACGGTCGCGCAATTAGTTGACTAAGCATCAGCGGAACGACAGCAGCGACAGCAGCGACAGCAGCCACGTCAATAGACTCACCGGCTGTAAAACTATTCCCATCTCCTAATACACAAACTCCACTTGCCGTATACACGTGTAGAGGCGGTGGCGTTACAGCAATACAGGCGCAGCGTATAGACTTCGCGGCATACAGGCAAAGTACAAACAAACCGCGTCAAAGGGCTGCTCCTTCTTTCTTTCTCTCGGGCAATTGCATCACCCATACGTGTGCACACGTAGGCGTCGCGACGAAATCAGAGCGGAATCAGAGGGATAGACAGAGCGAGAGAAAGAGAGAGAGAGAGAGAGAGAGAGAGAGAGAGCGGTCGACGAAATCAGCCGAGGTTTACCCAGCACCGGATTACGCGCATCGCCGCCCTCGCGCGACTCCGTGACGCGTTTATAGTCACACGTTCAGTCATATGTATGTATAGATATAGGATGTTTGGTGGTTGGGTGTACAGCGTAGTGGTAGTCTGGTGGAGGAGGCGAAAGAGCAAAGGGCACTGGACCGATAAGAGAGCGCCGCTCGCAATCGCCGACTTGATTATATATTCCAGCCGACGCTCTTTCCCTTTTGCTCGGCTATATATAGGAACGGGAATCGAGGCAGCGATGGTTTCCCTGTGGAGAGCTACTATATATTTCTAGGGTAATTCTCGCGGGTGAAAAAATTACTATTGGCTGAATTTATCGATGTTATAATTGTTGGGGAGTTTCGAGTGCCGTCGCGAGAGAGGGGCAAACTTGGTTGGAGAGTAGCGTTATAGGGTACGCTGTAAAATGTTGTTAGGCTTCGCTGCGATTCCAGTCGTCAAGCCTCGAGTGCCAAACTTTTTGATGCTCAGGGCGACATTAAAGTGACAGGGAAAATGCAAGCCTCTACTCTATATATCCATATTCCGTTCCCTCTTTATTTATTAAGCGTGAAAAGGGATAAGTAATTAAAATTTTTTCATTTTAATTTATGTATACTTGTTCCGTAAGATTTAAGGGAAATTGGAAAATTGGATCAAGTATACGGGACGGAAACTCGGTGAATTTGGCTATAAAATTTTACACTGTATCCCAGGAACAAGAGTTTCCGACTACGATTCGCATCAGCTTTGACGCGGCATTTTTCATGCAAAACTTATACGAAATGCTAGTTAAG
The DNA here is from genome assembly GCA_900490025.1 of Megastigmus dorsalis. Taxonomy (NCBI): domain Eukaryota; kingdom Metazoa; phylum Arthropoda; class Insecta; order Hymenoptera; family Megastigmidae; genus Megastigmus; species Megastigmus dorsalis. The sequence goes on along the minus strand of UELU01143198.1, from coordinate 21,570 downwards.
ACCTAATTTATCTGCTACTTCGAATTCGATATTTTTTCATTTGCACGGAAAATAGTATCTCTCTTTAAAGTTACCGCCAATTTATAAAGTTTTCTTTTTCAAAATTTGTTTTTCAGTATACGGCTAATGAATTGGTAAATAAAACGAAAGATGCACAGACGCAATGTGCCGAACTTATACCACAACTTCATAACGCAAGTTGAACTGCCCGTTTCTCTGTAATACACAAGATTCGTATGATAAATGAATGCGAATGACATTAGTTCTGGGCAGTAGACGCGACACTAAAAGCTCGGTGGTATTTTGTGAAATCCAATAAAACTATTGTTCCAGTTGCGCAGTTGCAGTTGTTGCCGCAAAGCCTATAGTTTGACCGAATACCGGAAAATTTGTCAGTCCGATATGAATTCGTGACATTGGTCTTATCAAAGCAGCGAATTCCAAGTACGTGTGTACATATATACAGTTACGATACCGACAAATGAATTTTACCGCTCGACAATATTTTTTTTATCGTTCGTCAACAACATAGATTGTTTATATACTGGGTTGGCTGCGTACAATTAAGCACAGTTCAATTGAAATTAGTAAAAATGAATAAAATAGACTTATTACTAGCTCGAGTGAAAGCGCGTACAGCCGCAAAGACTCGAGGTTTCTCATTGACCTAAGGACAGGAGACACTTAAAAGAGAATTGCCCGGCGACAGTAATTGTCGATAAAATTTTATTCCCTGTAAAAATGCAGTGTTTCCAGTCTAGATTTTTCCGATGGTGCGTACAAAAGCGACAAACACGATTTAATTTTTACCACCGTGGCCGATAACTTTTATTACGCGTACATCGCACACAGACAAAAATCTCGACAGAATTTAATGTACGAGATAGTCGAATTTGTTTTCAAGCAGAAAAGAGCAGAACAGAAGCGGAAAATATGCAGGGAAAAGGCGCAACGTCTACAACGTCGAAGCATAGATTCCTGGATCGCGTGCTCACAGCGATAGGGAAGCTGGGCGAGAAAAACGGCTCCAGGACCAAATCCATACTCAACTACTTGCTGAAGAATAGCGGCAACGTAGTCAACAGGAATCTCACGCTGCAGGTACGATACAAGCCGATATCGACGCTTGTCCCGTTTTCTTTTAAGCATCGCTGGCTATCGATAAGACCCGCCTCGCTTGTTGCTTCTTCTTCCTCGAGCGAATATAATACACTGAGAAAATGAATAAGTGGTTCAGTGTGTCGTGATGCATAACCGAAAATGCGAGACGATTCGCGCTGATTCGACAAGTCTGCGGAATAGTGTTTATGTGTCAGAGACGGTTATTGAGCAAACTTGAGATACGTCAAAAGTCTTGGAATGCAAAAATAATGTTTACTAAATAGGAATTTCAACGACGTTACGAATATTTATTATCAAGGAAAAGTAAATTCTCAGTCGTTTCGTTAATCAAACAAAAGCGATTTCAAATCGGAAATAGCGAGTTATCATTCGATCGAATGGTTCCTTTAATTCAGAAACGAATGAAAATTATCGAGCACTGAAGTAAAGGGAAAAATGAGCTTTTCATTCATCATCATTTTAATTCTCACTATTTAGTAGTTTTAGCAATACTTCTATATACATCGTGTATTGGCGATATTGGATTGAAAGAAGAAATTCGAATATTTCCATTTGAGGTTTAGTCTCGTTTTGAAACATATATATATACACATAGACGTCGTCGTGTTACTTTGCTGCTTTACATATACAGCCACGCCTGAATATCAAATATATCATTTTCTCAATGTATGACCCTCTATAAGAAATTCAATTACGAATATAGTAACGGCAATGAACACACAGTGCCATACCAAACTCTTTTTTCATTTTACGTGCGACTTTTCAACGAACCGAAAGATCGAAATATTTTTTATTCGCTTTTCTGCCTTTCTGACTGATTGAGAAAATATATGAGGCAATCGAGCCAAGTATTTTATTTCACGTACTCATTTGAGCGAATGCATATTAGCGGTCTCTCGGAATATCGCAGCCACTCCTTTACCTATTTAGAGCGTTATCGATCCATTTTAATTTATTTCGACAAAACTCTTTTTAGCGCGTCATATCGCGACGGAGCTTTGTCAAAAATAAACAAAAACCAGTGGACCGTAAAATGTTCGACGCATCTGAAAACTTGCCGACTTCTCACTTTGCTCGCAAACGTACATACGTCCTGCATATTCTCGCGAAACTTCCCAAAATTCTAGAGTATCTTTTTTTCTTTTTTATATTTCTCTCGGAAATTCTGGAATTTGGTTTACGACAGTAGGGTTCAGCTGGAATATATTCGTCCTCCGCTCGAGCGCTTCTCCTCCGCACCTTTGCACAGCGAAGCTCGTCGGAATTTCGTTCATCAACCCTTTTAAGGGCGCATCCGCGAAGATGTCACTTGATTAAAGTGGCTCTCGCAGCTCTCCACATACGCGCGCAGCAGCGGAGAGCACATATATAAAAAGAGTCTCGAGTGTAAAATAAAGTCGTGTCGCCGACAGGTCCAGCAAGCACTGAAGCAGGCGGTGCAGGGGGGTCTGGTAAAGCTGCGAGGCGGCCGCTACAAACTCCGCTGCAACCCCAACAGCGGGACCACGGCTAAACCGGCCCCAACCCCTACGAAACCTCCAGCTTCTATTGCTCGGCCTCGATCGACACCGGCACCACCACCACCACCAGCAGCAGCAGCCATTAGTGCGCGGCTCTCAGTGTTGAGTCGGTTAGCTGCGGGGGTATAACGCGCGATAAAGCTCGGCGGTGGTCAAATATCGATGCCGGCCACTTATCGGCCGACTACTCCCAACTGCAGCGGGGGGCAAGTACCCGAGCGAGCCGACGCAAGGACTGCACAGCGCGCGGCGCTAGACCGATGCGGCTAGCTTTACCGCAGCCAAGAGGAAAGAAGAAAGGCCAGTAGCAGCAGCAACAGGAGCAACATGTTCCGCTCCAAGATCCGGATACACACCTGCCAGGTGATACTGCTCACCTCGCTCGTCTGGTTCCTCGTCGACGTCATGGTCCTCATGTTCTACTCCGACTGTACCAACGGCTCGGGCTGGAACTGCCAGGGCGCCCTCAAAAAGATCGTAAGTTCACGTTCTTGTGCATAATAATTATATATCTCTCGTATACCGTCAAAGGTCGCTCGCCGTAATAATTATTAGCCTATACACATAATTCGTCTGCAATAATACGTGAATTTCAATTAAGACTTGCGTTTATGAACATACATTATACACGCCGCTGATTTTGCGCTCATTGAAATACGTGGCGATGGCGTGTGCAAGCAGCTCCGCGGCGTGCAAGTAATTCCTATGTATATGTATATACATATACCGAGGTGAACACGTGTAGCAAGTGCTGCGAGTCCGAGTTTCGCAGCCAACCTTCGCTGCGCCGTATATCCGGTTTTATCATTTTAGGCATTCTAAGAAGCCAGTTGTTATTTGTCTAATTAGTTATTACACGTAATTAATTTTATTACACGTAATAAAATTTAAAAAAAATCATTTACTTTTTGATATGGAAATTGAATGTTGTGTACGAAAGATTGCCTTTCGCAGAAAATATATATATAGTCGGCAATGGATTAGTCACAAACTGTATGAACAATCGTCATTAAACGTTTAATTGTCTGAAACTCTCTCTTATTGGATTGGTTTTTATAAGCCTCCAGCTTAACTGATGTAGGTATATATAGTTCGGCGTAAACGACTGGCAGTCACTTCTTATTATGTATGCTGTTAAAAATTCTGCGAAAAATTCGTACGAGTATATACTTTTGCTTCCTCGCGAAGGAAGCTTTGTATCGGTGACAAAAAATTAATCATTATGAAATTTTACTAAATTTTATAGATTATTGTTAGTATGAATCTGTTAAATTTTCAGGCATTAATATTTTACATTTTTTGAGAAATTAACAATATTATGAAAAATATCGGTTTTTATTTTTTATATATAAATAGCATTTTTGTTCCTTGAGAGCTGTATATTATTTCTATACATTAGGTTAATAAGTTTTTGAAGATATTTCTATTTTTCTGATTTTACGATTTTTTTTCAAATATTTATATTTCAATAATGATTTGATGGAATTTGATGTTTAATATCTCATTTTATTTGTATTTTCAAATGCTTTTAAAATATAATTTATTGAATTATAATTTTTCAACATTTGGTGAATGAAATTTGTTTAAAAAATTTAGGTTATGTCAATGATTCTTAAATAGCTAATAAAGTAATATTCGTTTAAAAAAATTGATTATTATATTATAGTCAATTATTTACTTTATTTATAAAGTATATAATAAATGTATATTGGCACAAAACATTAAGTTATATAGAGGAAACTAAGTGTCACTGAAATGGCAGCGGTTTTTCTACATTATACAATTGCCTGTATATGCAATAATGCGTGACAGGTATAACGTTCAAAATTTTCTCGGTGACGTATTTTGCACAAATCATTTGTAAATTTAATATATGTACGGTATACGCACAATATACATGGGATAGAAGTACATTATTCAATAACCTAATAAACTCTCATAACATCGAATAAACTAATGGAATAACCGCGGTGGTCTATGACATTGTTTAGTGCCTGGATTCGACGAGCGGTGATCAGCAGCAGCTCGCGGGCGAGGACTCGGATCGACGTACCGAGGCGCTCGTCCAGCAGCACCCACCCGATGTCCGTACCTACAAGCCCGATGAGCTGAAGCTCTGGAGGCCGGCCAAGGTGGTACGCGAGACCAAAGGCAGTCCAGGCGAGGTGGGCAAGGCGGTCCACATACCGGCCGAACAGGAGGCCATGCAGCAGGAGCTCTTCAAGCTGAACCAGTTCAACCTCATGGCCAGCGACATGATATCGCTCAACAGATCCCTCAAGGACGTCAGACTAAGCGGCTGCAAGAGCAAAAAGTATCCCAAGCTCTTGCCCGATACCAGCATCGTCATCGTCTTCCATAACGAGGCCTGGAGCACTTTACTGAGGACCGTCTGGTCGGTCATCAATCGCTCGCCCAAGAATCTACTCAAGGAGATCATCCTCGTGGACGACGCTAGCGAACAGGGTAGGTTCCTTCCGGTACTAGCCTTTTTCCAGTACGATAATGGAAATGTCCAGTACGATGGATAACTCCGCTATACCGACGAGGAGATGACCGGGGATACGCGGATCCCCGATTCTCTTCTTCAAACTTTCAGGAAACACCTTTTGTGGGCAAAATACCGAGGCCCGTGTGCTCTGAGCCTCTTTCTAAACGGGCCCTAGTCTTGAAGATATTAACCAGTTCATATGGATTTTATGCATATGTATTGTAAAATTATGAGCATAAAGAGTGAATATCTTGAATTCCAGGGAGTACAGATATATTAAATAAATAGCCGATACACATGTCTCATAATTTTGCACAAAATGTCATTCCTGAAAGTTTCAAGAAAATCCGAAACCCACGCATCCCTGTCATCTCTCCTCGTGGGTAAGAATAATATTATTTATACTTATTATACAAATCGCAGCTTTTATTCGACAATATCGGTCGTATATAACCTATAGATTGAGTTTAATGCTCTCCATGACAGATTGCACATTTAGTCTCCATTCAAAATTTATGAATTGCAATGTTCATGGTTTATTTGTCATTATGAAAAAGTGACAACTTTCATCTAATAATCTACTAATTATCACGAAATCATAAATCAAGTAAGAATATATTTTTAGATCACCTGAAGCAAGAGCTTGAAGACTACGTTGAAACACTTCCTGTGCCTACTTACGTGTATCGAACGGAGAAACGTTCAGGACTCATTAGAGCCAGATTACTAGGCGCAAAGCATGTAAAGGGTCAAGTCATTACCTTTTTAGATGCTCACTGTGAATGTACAGAAGGCTGGTTAGAGCCTCTACTATCTAGAATTGCCTACGATAAGAAAACAGTAGTTTGTCCAATCATCGATGTCATTAGCGACGATACTTTTGAGTACATTACGGCTAGTGACATGACATGGGGTGGTTTCAATTGGAAACTAAACTTTAGATGGTAACTTTAGTAGCTGATTCATTCTGATATAAATATAATCTTATTCGTTTTGATATGCATATATTAATAATCAGTTGTGCGGTATGCTTTTAGGTATAGAGTAGCCCAAAGAGAGATGGACAGACGAAACGGTGATAGGACAGCTCCTTTGCGAACGCCGACAATGGCTGGTGGACTATTTTCAATTGATAAAGACTATTTTTATGAACTAGGATCTTATGACGAAGGTATGGACATCTGGGGAGGCGAGAATCTTGAAATGAGTTTCAGGGTAAGCAATTTTTTATATTTATTTCTTATTTTGCTAATTAAGAAATTTCTAGCGACCTACCTTCATAATATTTGCAAAATACTTTAGAAAAAAGACATTTTATGTTGTCACTCAAACTTTACTGATTATTTTAAAAGTAAACTATAAAGTTGTTATTAATAAAAATTATAATAACGTACACTTACCTTATCTTATCGTACAAAGTAAGTACGTAATGCAAAAGTTTCATGATAACAATAAAGGTGTCTTGTATCTAATTACAAATGTTTAAATCCTTACCTTTATAAATTCAGCATTAGATGTTATAACACGATAATATTTTTTTCTTCAACAAAATTTCTCATGCCAATTCTTTAAAGGACAAAGCTAATAAATCCAAAACTTTTTAAAACAAATTAACCATATACTTTTTAGTATTTAGTTCCAGCTTCGTGAATAACACGCACGTAACGTTCATTGGGGTCAATTCCTTATTCATATACAGAACGTGTTTTATGGGCCTCATTAAGTATAACATCCAATAAGTAACTGAATTATTCTATAGCAATAAGTTCCTTATAGGTTTGGCAGTGCGGTGGCACCTTAGAGATCAGTCCCTGTTCCCACGTCGGACATGTGTTCCGCGACAAAAGTCCTTATTCATTCCCCGGTGGTGTCAGCAAGATTGTACTACACAACGCAGCCAGAGTAGCCGAAGTCTGGATGGATGAGTGGAGAGACTTTTACTATGCCATGAATCCAGGTTAGATCATGATCCTCGAGTTTTCTTTCAACTAATCTTTCTTTTCGTTATTCATAATATATGTAGATTATATTCGCTTGAAGCGCAGACATGCTAGACCGTATAATTCGGCTTACTAACTTGTAGCTTATTTTTGCGCGGTTTATTATTACAAACAGCTAGAATCCCTTCAGTATTATCAAGTATCGTTTTATCCAGTTCAGAAAAGATTGTTTCTGACATTTTTTGTTTAACATCCGTATTTACCCCGATATCTGTCCTATAACTACTCTTTAACCATCTTTCTTATTATAAAAAATTCATTGGCATGTGGGATTCAACATCTGTATTTTAATACATTACCTTATATATTACATATATTCAAAAAGATGAACAAGTAATTTTACATATTTTACAATTATTCATACATCAATGGATTGTTCTCTGTCTATTTATGGATTAAATGTCTTAACCACTCATCCAACCAACTACTAACAAAACGAAGAAATTGCGATCGTGTCGATCGTGACGATAACCATCATATGTGCTCGTATATAATAATAATACATTATCATTAGCTTGATCATCGAATAAATTCATTATACTAGCAGTGTGCAGAGATTGGCGGCTCAATCATGGATAAATATAATGTGTTGTCCTCCAACTCGTTGAAAGTCTTGTTTTAATATTTAACAATTAACATTATAACATTAACCGGGCGTCATAAACTAGCTAACACACTAACAGAATTGAGTTGGCTAGATATGGATGTGTGGTGGGACATTGGAAATAGCCACGTGCTCGCACGTAGGTCACGTGTTCCGTAAATCGACTCCATACACCTTTCCTGGTGGTACGAGCAAGATAGTCAACCACAACAATGCGCGCCTCGCCGAGGTCTGGCTGGACCAGTGGAAATACTTCTATTACAACATTAATCCAGGTAGCACTAACACTCGTGCAAGCGTGTGTGTTTGTGTGTCTGAATCTTCCATTGTCTTTCACACGAGCAATATTTGATCGGGAAAATGCAATTGCAGTACGATACGTTATACGTACCTATTATACTTTAACTCCAGCATGCGCACTCGCTATATTTGTCACTGTATACACTCGTCATTTTTTTCTACCTCTCTCTCTCTACCTCTCTCTCTCTCACACTCTCTCTCTCTCTCTCTCTCTCTCTCTCTCCTTTAATACCAAAGTTCCTTTGTACATATTATACTGCTTGTTATAGCTTTGGTTGTTGTTTTACTCGATGTAAATGCGCATATCTTCGTGTACATAGCAGAGATCAAAGTGTATAAATTGTTTTTATACTTTTGCAGCTTCCTACAATTTTATGTGGGCGCATCTCGTTCTTAAGATTATCATTATTATTTTCAGCATTACTGGCTTATGTTGCTGAAACACATACTTTGGCAGAGCACATGATTTTTATTTTTAAACTGTGTTTCACTATGTACTTTCCATATTCTGTGATCGCACGCAGAAGCACGATAAATTAATGTCTTTTAGATTATGAAGCAGAGAGTGTTCAGAGAATTTTTTCAAAAAGTTTCGACGATGTGTTCCAGGTGCTCGAAACGTTCCAGTTGGTGACGTCTCGGAACGAGTCAAGTTGAGGGAACAACTCAAATGCAAGAGCTTTAGATGGTACTTAGAAAATATATATCCGGAATCTCCAATGCCATTGGATTACTATTACTTGGGTGATATAAAGAATGCCGATAGCCATCACCCAGAGAAGGTTCAGAGCTACTGCCTTGACACTATGGGCAGAAGAACTGGTGAAAATGTAGGAATGAGCTACTGCCATGGATTTGGCGGCAATCAAGTATGTTCATTCATAATTCATTACTGCACTTCATCGATCATTCATCGATACCATCTTTTCTATTTGTTTAATAATTTTGTAATTAACTTTTCCTTAGATATTTGCTTATACTAAACGACAACAAATTATGTCCGACGACATGTGTTTGGACGCTGCAAGTCCCCAAGGACCAGTGAAAATTGTTCGTTGCCATGGGATGAGAGGAAATCAAGCATGGACTTACAATGAAGAGGTAAAATCACCTACAAATATTCAAAATTTATTTAAAACTAAATAAATATCTTTACTGCATTCAAACAATTCTTATACAATATTTATGTATTTTAGACAAAGATGATCAAACACTTAAACACGAAACACTGCCTTGCTAAGCCTCGGGCAAACGACGCTACGCAACCTATTCTAGCACCGTGTGATCCAAAGTCAGTTGAACAGAGGTGGATAATGCAAAGTAAATTCAAATGGCAAGCCAGCTAATAACTAATGACTTCAATCCTGGGAGCTCATTAGCTTCTTTGTAAAAGTCAATGAGAGTATTAGCGCGCAAACCTCTCGTTAAAAGTTAAGATTGCGACTTACGATAAGCAAATTGAAATTTGACTAGTACACGCGTTACTTCGTGCCTGACTTAAGAACAATGCTGTCTTATCAAGTTAGTTCGGCTTATCACTTGAACCTCACGGGCTATCATCGATAAGTGCAGAAATACGTGTGTTGCAGTTTCATTTTCAATATTGCAACAAGAACTATTGTTATTATTCAAGAAATACAAGACGGGTAATAAATCGAATGATAGTATAAAATGTCGTTATGTCAAATTTAGCAAAACGGCAGGACAAGCACAAACTCTTAAATAGAGAAGGCATATCAGAATACTGTTATTATAATAATATTAATTGTTAATCAATGTAGATGAGATAAAGTAAAGTGAGATTACTGATGAAATCAGAAAGGAATATGAGTGACTGGAAATGCGTATGTGCGTTTAGTATGGGATGTGTGCAATTGCGAGTAGACTTGTAATTACTAGAGTTCGACTGTAAGTGCGATGATCTAAGCCTCCATTTCCATACAGTGGTACATTAAAAAAAATATATAAATTGTGTAAATTGTACAGCTGCTATTCCAGAGTCATTGTACTCTTTTTAAGTACGAGTGTGTTATTTATTGACATTTTCGATATGAACCAATTCATAAGCGTACGTGGGACAATTGCATCTTTTTATACTGTTATTATAGTTCCTTGCTTCGCTATCGCGAAGTAATTAGGTTTATACATCAATTCATGTGTATACACCGGAGACCCAGAGATTATTTGCATTTTAAACTATATTATCCGTTGAAAATAGAATATTGGCTACTTTTAATGACTTCAAATTTTAAGCTTGCAAATGTCTTCCATAATTTTGATCTGCCAGCTTACAGTCATTTTTTTATTTTATAAATAAAATAAGTTCGTATAAATGCATGTATTGATACTGCAGATTTTGCAGAAAAATTTATTTTGTTATAAAAAAATATGAGTTGACACTGTGCTTTATAATGTATATCCATCGTCGTTAATTTTTTTGTACTGAATGTTCACTTTTACTATTGTAATTAACAAAAGGACTCAAGAAATAATGTCAAAAACTTTGGTATAATAATTATGGTGATGGTGCACATTAAAATGTTCTTTATAGCTTGAATATATTTAATTATTCGTTTTAAGAATGTACTATTTATTTTTATACAAACCCTTAATTCAGCAATTACAGAAATCACTGGAAACATGATACTTGTTGATTGATATAGTTAAATACAAAGATTGTCTATGTATATTATATAATATATAAATAAATATTGAATGATGCATTGATCCCACTAACGGCCTAATACATATTTAAATTAAGTAGAAACACAAACTGTGTTTTTATAAAGTAGACAAATAATTGTCAATAAATATTTCTAGACAAAAGTGTTATCATTTTGTGTTGAATAAATTAACCTTCATTTATGTTGCCAGAGATTTCCGCAGATTTGGAAGCAAATAAAATAATTTTCATTCAATAAACTAACTACAATGATAATAATAACAATACTATATTTTTACTAAGAATGCAAAAATGGTTATTCATTTATTTATTTAACAGAAATATTGCTTTAAATGATAAAGTATTTCAGTAATATAAAATAAAATTATACAGTTAAATCAAAAAATTTACTATCCACTTTCGATAAATTATTTGATTTATGTCTACGGTTTTTATTTCCTCTTTTACGTATTATTGCATATTTGTTGAATAGAAAATGGACACGTATGTACGCAATAAGCTAATCAGTTAACTTGAACATTGATTAATTCAAATACTATAATAGTCGCTTTTTATGCATACCAGTCGTGAGTAACTTCACTAAAAATTAATTTTGCATTCCATCATTTATAAATTATTTTGAGATTTTTATATATACTACGTGATATAAGTCATTAAAAAAATCAAAACGATTACTAATCTCTGATATAAGTATACAGATTTTATAAAATTTTAGCAGCAATAACACTTTTAATTGATTTCAAAATTCTAAAAGTTTAAAAAACCTGAACCATTTTTATTTATTTTAAATAAATACATATATATATATATATATGTAAGTATAACTCAAAATTGATCCAAATAACTTTGAAATTCGCAAATCAAATTAGAACTTTGCAAGCGCAGTGATTGGTCAATTTTATACTTACATGTCTTGCGCGGTACTTGCAATGCATGAGTTGCAGCTGACAAGTTGGGCATATATATATATATATACATATATATATATACACACACACACATCATTGCATTTGTATAGGCATGCAAGGCAGAAAAGCAGTACGTCTTTCTCAAAGTACGTACAAGCATTCAAAATATTAATAGTAAAATAACAAATTGATTACCTTCAGGAATTTTAAATATACTAGTCATGTGCATTCAGACTGCTTGAATTAAAAGTAATTATTAGTGAAAATCTAACAAATTCGTCATGGCCGATACAGCTGCTAAAAGAGAAGCTCGAAGAAGACGTATTTTGGAAAATTCAGAAAGCCGGCTTAAAAAAATTACTGGTGATTATAAAGAGAGTTCCTCAACAGGTAATAATTTTGAAAAATTATGAAAACATTTTTGATAAACAATAGTATATTGCAATTGAAGATTCATAACCTTACCTTTTAAAAACTATTGTTTATTCTTCTAGGAAAAAACGATAACGATGTAGCTTCTTCAAAATTACCAGCTGAAAATGGTTTCATTATAAATGCAAATGATTCTGTAACAAACAGTAAAGTAATACCAGAAGAAAAAGAATTTAAGGATTTAATAGATAAAGGTAGAAAAAAATAGTTTTAAAAATTTATTATTTCTTGAAATATTAATATTACTTTATTAAATGTACTAGCTTTTTAATCTTACATTATATTTTACTGTTTATATTAATTCTGATATCCAAGAACTGAAGCAATTGGATTCATATTTACAATACCAGAAACCAGATAGCCATTTTGCTTTGAATCATTTGGCAAATCATTATAATCAAAAAGAAGATAAAACTAACTGTGATAATTCAAATCTTCATCCAACTACCTCGCCTATACAAACATTCTGTGAACAGTCGTCACATTCTTCGTTATCTAGTTTATTTTTCAGTCCTTTTTCATGTATTCTTCTTGGTGCATTTGTAAATATTCTATTTTTATTAAATGTGGATTTTTCTGTGTACAAGGTAAAGTTTTCAACATAATTTTAAAATAATAATTATAAATTATTGTATTAAAAATATATTATTATTTACAGGGTATTTTCATTCCTTATATAGTTTTGGCAATAACACGATTGTGTCTTGAAAATAAGAATTCAGAATCTCAAGGTAGTGATAAAATTTTGACAGCTGTATTAATTTTATGTAAAATTTTGCCTGAAAATATACGTCGTGTCAATAAAACATTGACATTTTGGAGTACAATCATCAGAGAATTGGCTTTATATTTAACAAGTTTGGTTTTATTCAATTGGCTCATATCGCTTTGTTGGATTGATTCAAAATATATACAATTTTTTTAATAAACTTATCAATTTGTAAAAATTCTGTTTCTGTAAAAATAACAGATAATTTACTTTCACATGAAAATAATAAAATTAAGGAACTTTACAATTAAACTATTTTATTTACTATTTCATTATGTAAATGTATTTAAATTCAATAGAACTTTTGATCGCACAATAAAGTTATAAAAGTTTGTAAATAATATATCAATGCTTATTCTGCTTCTTTTTTGACTTATGATCTAAAAGTTCTTGATTTCGAATAACGTCAGTATGTCCTTGTCTTATCATGCTTGCTTCCCATAATAGTAAATCTGTCTTGTACTTTTCTGAATCAAGCTTTGATTCCATTCTGTATTTATCTTTATCCACATCTGGCATATTTTCCCATTCCTTACTTATACTTTTCATCCAATCCTAATAATATTAAAATAATTAGACTTTTACTCTTATTATTGACTATTTAATGCTAAATTTATTTCAAAATAAAAATAATAAGTATATCAACTTACAGCTAATTTTACATTCTTATCTTTTTGATTTTTTTTCTCTATCATGAATCTTAAGAAAGATGTTAATGGCTTCTTTGGCTTACCAAGGCTCTCTTTTTTCTGAAAGTATTTATTTATTTATTAATATACAAAAGATTTAACCCTTTGCAGCATGGTGGTATCTCTCAGAGACCACCTATTTTGGTACAATTTTTTGCAATTTCAGAGAAGTTTTTCTTGGATTTAACTTACTTTTTTTGTAGTTTCTTGATCAGAGAATGATACGAAATTGAAATTTATGTTTAAAGGTTATAAAATTTTCTATAATTTGTTAATATTTATAAACAAAGTCAAAAAAAACAGCCTATTTCGTAAAAAAATTCATTTATGACGGAACTTTTAGCTATATCCTTACGAAAATTGGTATACAAGGGTTTTCGGGGTCGCTGATTACGAATCTCAATTTAGATTTTGAAAATTCAAGATGGCGGCCAAAATGTTAAATATTTTTTAATTTTTCACGTCCGCCATTTTGAATTTTGAAAATCTGACTTCAGATTCGTGATCAGCAACCCCGAAAACCCCCTAAGGTGCATATAAGCGTAAAATTTGTTTGGTAGAAAAATGTGTGCTGCAAAGGGTTAACTAAAAAATCACTGCTATTTACATATTATTGCTTATCATACACAAACTCAGTTCTTAATTAAAAATAATTTTTTATCAGTATTTCATGAAATGAATTGAAGCAAATTGTCTGTGTAGATATCAATACAGTTCATCAATGCATCTAATTATGAATGAATACATCAAAAATTTTTTGACGACTAAACTGTAACTGATAATTGTTATATAGTTACCTCAGTAAGTAATGCAGCTTCTTTAGCTTTTTTTTCTTTCTGCCTAGTGCTTTTAATGAGGTTTTGTTGTTCAGGTGTTATTGTTTCTTTGTATTTTGCAAATTCTCCTAGGTAAATTTGCAATTCTGAAAGGTACTCTTTCTGTAACAATTTTTTCTTCTCTGGATCATATTGCTGCCATTCTTGTGCGATTATTTTAATTATATCAGGGGATGATAGATTAGGTTGGCGTTGTTTAATACTTGGTCTAACAGTTTGTACAAATCTGATATAAGGGAGTAATGGTCTTTTTGGTGGTAAAGGAATACCTAATTTTTCAAGTCTTTTAAAAGATAGTAAGGCATGTTGTTCTTTACAACACATTAAAGTATTTCTAAAATAAATAATATATATAATAATTATATGTTTGTCAATGTCCAGTTGCAAATATCCAAGTAAATTTCCACCTGGATATTTGCAACCGACACATTATTCCTCATAATAAATCAAGAGAATATTTGTAAATATATACCTTAAACATAATAGATTATGAGAACCTAAAACATTATTAGTACTGAAACTAAACAACTTTAAAACCAACATTTTTTTTCCCCAGACTTCAAATAATAAGTATTTGTATGTACATTTAAATTTTAACAATTAAGTTATACACATGCGACCGATACTTGTACGAGGTTATTCGTTTACTATTTTAGGTTAGCGTAACTACACCAAAATTTACTTATTTTCAACTATTTTTTAGTATACAATTGCAGTATACATGTACAAATATATTTGAGAATATCACTACAACGCCTCCTATGGCCGGTTGAATAGATATGGTCACACAACAAACCTACTGAGGGTACAACATTTGATGAGAAGCACGGAAGAAATATATATATATATATATATATATATAGAATAATAGAAGACTGAAGAGTAAGAGTACAGTACAGACACTATACTGTACACTCAATCAGTAGTAGTCATACCTCTGGAACCTCATTAACTCAACTCTCATAAACCAAATACTGATACCTGTCATGATTTCTTAATTATTATCCTTATATTATTAAGGACATTATCGTATTGTTTATATTATATATCATCATTGACAGTAGCTTCATTATTTTCAGTTTTTTTTGCTAAAAATTGTTTGTGTTTCATCATTTATATCTTTGAGTAGAGATATATTTTCAGATTCTAGCTGTTCAACATAAAATCTGCAAAATAAAAAGGGTTGATTATTTTGATGAAAAGGGTACTAGAAAAGTATTAATTTATTTCTTTATCTGGAGTAAAAATTTACTGAAAATTATTTCTGCTACATAACAAAACATGGTAATAATATATGAATATCCATATTTTTTTATTACTTATTTTAAAAACAAATTTGTCATTTACAGCATGGCAGAGTTAAAGTTCGTACTACTGCAGAGCAAGAGAAAATTAAACAAGTAGAAAGACAGAAAAAAGCTACAGAATATAGGAAAGGAATTGAATTTGTCTTCCAAAAGGTTATTTTTAACTTTATTTTTATCCATAATTTTAATTTCAAAATGAAAAAATATATGTTAATATTGATATTTAGAGGAAAAATAAAGAATGGGATGATGAATTACTTCTAACAACAGAAAAACTATTAGTTAAACATCCAGATGTATATACATTATGGAATATAAGAAGAGAAGCATTTTTGAATAACAATTGGTAATTATTATCATTAAAAATTATCTTTGTTTTTATTATTTCGTCATATTTCATCATTCATTCACATAAATTGTTTTAATTTATTCAGGCCTGATGAAGAGCGGCTGGAAAAGTTAGAAAAAGAATTATATCTTACTGAATCCAGTTTAAGAGAAAATCCAAAATCATACTATGTATGGCACCAACGTATTTGGATAATAGAACAATTACCAATTCCAAATTGGAAGAGGGAATTGGATTTATGCAATAAATGCCTTAACCTTGATGAAAGAAATTGTAGGTTCTCTTAATCATAATTACAAGTACTTATGATCTTACATTATAATCTTACATTATAATACTTTACTTTGTCCAGTTCATTGTTGGGATTATAGATTGTTCGTAGTTAATAAAGCCAAGATACCTGATACAGAAGAAGTAGAATTTACTACAACTAAAATATTAAATAATTTTTCAAATTATTCTTCATGGCATTATAGAAGTAAATTGTTACACAAATTATATCCAAGCGATGTTCATGATTTACCAATTAGAGCAGATAAACATGATGAAGGTATCATTATTATTAAATTAATAATATTTATTATTTTATTTTAAAATGAGTAAATTTAATAATTAGGTTTCTACTGTAAATTTGATTCATATTTTAGAACTTGATCTTGTCATGAATGCAACTTTTACTGATCCAAATGATTCAAGTGCTTGGTTTTATCATAGATGGTTATTAGATTATTGGAAGTTACCACTCAAATTATGGCGAGTGGTTTTAAATAAAACCAAAATAACTGCTGTGTTTCACAAGGAAGTTCCTTTAAACTTAGAATTATTTATCAATGGTGAAAAGGTTGAGTGTGAGTGGAAGTCAGTAAATGGAAAGAACTTTTCTATTGTATGGTATGTGCTATTTAAGGAAGAACTATTATGTGATAATTACAAAGAAATATCTTTGAAATTTGAAGAAAAACTATATACATTAAATCCATTAAACTCAACAAATGAGTGGATTTATAAGGATAGAGTGTTAAATCGAAATCATAATGATTCTAAGTTAAATGAACAGCTAGTAAATTATCAAACTCTTATAAAAATGGAGCCTTCTAACAAGTGGGCCAAATTGACCAGTATACATTTAATGTTAAACATAGATCCCATAAGTAAAAATTCTAATATTATTAAAGAGTTGAATGATTTGATAAAAGTTGATCCGCTTCGTGTAAATTATTATAAAGATATGTGTAAGTATATTCTTATATGAAAATTGTGTCATTTTTAACGTTAACTTTTACATAAAATATTTTCATACTTCTTTTAGGTAGTAAATGTGCTCTTCAATATAAGCTAAATACAATTGAAAATGAAGAAAATCAAAATTATATGATTCGAGATATAAACTTATCAAATATTGAATTGACAACTCTTTCTAGTCAAGAACCTTATTTAACATTTTATCATGAAATTAATTTTAGCAATAATTATCTCGGAAATAAGCTTTATCAATTGTATTCACTACAAGATTGCATCAAACTTGATTTGTCAAATAATGCTATAATCTCTTTAAAAACATTCCCAACCTTGCAGAGCTTAAAAGTCCTATTACTATCAGACAATCAAATAAGTGACACTAAAGAGGTTTTGGATTTATTAAAAAGGCACAACTTAACAAAATTAGATTTGAAAGGGAACCCTGTTCTCAGTATGGATTCACTAGTCAATGAAATCAAGAACACTTTTCCAAATATACAGGTGGTGGTTTAATGTGTATAATCAAATTTATGTACATACATAGATAATTTATACAAAAATATTAAATTTATTAAATTTACTTAATGTTAAACAATGAATGACTTGAAATAGCATTGTTGACTATCAATAAATATTTACATTTTTAATAATCTGCAATATTTGTTTAAATATTCACATCCTACTATTATTGTTATTTTAATAAATATACAAAATTTAAACTTTATATATATTTTAAATAAATATTTTTAGAATTTTAAGAAATAAAATAAAATAAATTATTTTGTGCAAGTTCAATTTGCTCTAGGACCATATTGTATCTTACTCTTTCTTTGTTTTATAAAAAAATCGCAAGATTAGTTAATGTTACCCGTGAAATTGGCAGTAAAGCAATATAAGTAGAAAAAGAATCGCAAATAATTGAGAATGCTCCAGAACTGAATAAGTTCGATAATCTCGGCTTTAAAAAAAACTAATTAATTAATCATATTCAAGTATTCGCAATCGTGTAAGTTTTCCGATGAATCAGCCGATCTCGTGCACCTAAATTTCGCTCTTCGTTATGCCAGTAAACAAACTATGTATAGGTAACGGTATATAGTTTCGCCCATCTCCAGAGTTCCAGACTTGTGATAAAAAATTTTTACCGGGGTAAAAGTATAAAAGAGAAGAGTGGCGAAAGAGATAGAGAGAGAGAGAAACGGTAGCTGCACGCTGACTTTGACTCTTTCGAACATATCTCGATGGCGGGCAGAGTATAGCGCGCAGCGAGAGGAAGAGAGGGCGTTCAGTTCAAAAGAACGTATAGCACATTTACATTGCATTTTTCGCTGACTGTCTCCTGCCAGCGTACGGTACAAAGCCCTAACCTTATCCGAGCCGAGGGATTTCAGTTGGGAGCTGCGAGCAGCGACGACACGACGATAGGCTACTAAACTTGCGCCCACATACCGATACTCGTGCGTGTGCCGTGGCGTGTGTGTCAGAGCAGAGCGCGCCGAGTGCGACATAGCCGACATAGGAAGTCGCAGACGTCATCGGAAAGTTCGCGTCGCGGGCGGCGGAGAAAAGTCTGTAGCTGCTGCGTGTGGACTTGTGGAGTCACAAGAGTGTGGCAGCAGAGAGAAGAGAAGTGTTCAAGAGCGGGCCGAGGGGCGACGACTGCGACGAGAGATCGGGAGAGAGAAAGAGAGAAGAAGCAGTGCGCAGAGAGCTCCGCAGAGTGTGCACACTGCATGACTGCAAGGCAGGCGCGAGAGCAAACAGCATGAGGGACTTTTAGTGCGCGCTTATCTCTGCTTTTCATTGAAAACGTCGCGCCTCGAGTCTCTTTCTCGTCCAGTCCCGCGTAATAACAGTCTCGGAGTGTACTGGCCGTTGCATCAGCAGCGGACAGCCGCGGCTCTGCATTCGGACGATCGGGAAAGCTGCAGCGCGGAGCGCGATCGGGTGCAGCCTCATCTCTCGCTGCTGTTACAATCGTGATCGCTAACGGTGAGTCGAGGGATCTCACGTCTCCAGGCTGCTGCTGCTGCTGCTGTGCCGCTGCGTTCTCCGTTCTCCGTTCTCCGTGTACGCGCTTTCGAGGCTTGCGGGGTGTGGAGTCAGCGGAGTGCCAAATTCTATCGCATGCAACAACTCGCCTAGTTAGTGCATATAGTAGCTATAAGCTATAACAGTTCCTTGTTGGCCGCGGTGTATATACGTAATAAGTGCACAAGTACTTTACGAAGACGGCGGCGATATGGCATCCGCGAAGAAGAAGCAGGACGAGAAGAACTTGAAAATGTTACGCGAGCTGGTCTCGCAACCGGGTAACAAGGAATGCTTCGATTGCCAGCAGCGTGGACCTACTTACGTTAACATGACAATAGGCTCTTTTGTCTGCACGACTTGTTCAGGCATGCTGTGAGTACAACTAAGCAAAGTATAAACTTACTTCTATTTTTGACGGACTATTTATATTTTTCGGTCATTCGCGAGTAACCTCAGACGAGAGATAAAAAGCCTCACTCTTTTTATCGTCTCTGGCTTTTGCTTTTTTGCTGCGTCGACGTCACTTATTGACATTTTTCTCACTAGCGCATAATGAGAATGATGTTATTCTGCTTTTCAGACGAGGATTGACTCCACCGCACAGAGTTAAATCTATTTCCATGGCCACTTTTACGCAGGAAGAAATTGATTTTCTCAAGGAGCGTGGTAATGAATTTTGTAGGGCAATCTGGCTGGGCTTGATGCCTCAAAACACTCCACACAGTAGCAAAGATGAACAAAAAATGAAAGACTTTATGAGTGCAAAGTACGAGCTCAAGAGGTACTACCTCGATCCAGCTATGGCGAATCAACTTTTAAATCAAAAGTCTCAAAACTCCACAAAACTGCAAACAAACGCTAAAAATTCTAGTGTTGTCAAAGCCCCTCCAACCAAATCTATATCATCTCCTGTACCGCTGTCCACTATTAAAACAAAGGAGACTGAACTTGTAAATTCAAATACAGTAGATTTTGTTGCTGACTTTAGTAAAGTGCCAGCTCCGTCCCCTCTTACCATTCCAACTAAATTTCCTCAGCCTATTGTACCGCAGCCTTCTTTTGCTAATTTCGATAACAATCCTATTTTCAACTCTTCCAAAGGTATGTTTTTTATCAATTTGTCATTAAAGAAAGTATAATGTAAAGTTATTATAATATTTCATATTTTTATCATGCACTAGCTACTCCAGTTTCATCTACTCCTGTTTTTACAAATACTAATGGAACAACAAATACTCCACCATCTGAAGATCGGTATGCTGCTTTAAAAGATTTGGATTCATTAATGAAACAAGCGACTCTTAAAGACGAACCAGTTTCTCCTAAAGTATCATGGAATTTAAAGGATACTAATAATGGTAATTATTTTAATTTTAAAATTACATATCATCATTGAATTATTGTAAAGCATTCTAATTGTAATAAAAATATATTTAGCTGCAAATTCAACTTGGTCTGCATTCGATCAAACTAGCTCTCCTTTTATTTCAAATCCTTTTGCTGGAGATACATGGCAGCCAACTGTTAATATACTCAATAACAATCATAATAGTAGTAATAATAATTTTCAACAAATGGATGCTAGCGTTTGCAATACAGCTAATCCATTTAGGCAAGCACAGGTTCCATTGTTTAATAATGGTGAGTAAATACAAAAACACATTCAATTGTTCATAATAAAAGTTAAGCTCTTATGAAATACAGTTTAATTGAAATTACTTTTTTTTTTAGACTTCCATTGGTTCGGACGAGACACTCAAAATATGGAAAATGTTCCATCTAGTCACTTATCGCCCTTATCAAATAAATCGTGGCAACCGTCAGTAACTGGATTCAGAGCTAATCCTTTTGCTGTATGTATCGAAAATAGTATTAATCATTCATTGACACATTAGAACACTATAATTATTAAGTACTAAACTCTATTTTATTTTTTCAGGTTGGTTCTGGTATTGGTGATACGACGCGAAATTCGAACAATCCTTTTTTGTGATTAATTGCATTAATTTTAATCAATTCATCTGAACAAAATACTGACTACACTTTAACAAGTGCAGTTTGAAAAAAGAGAATTTTTATTGTACATGACTATATGGCAATTAATGCTATTAATTTTAATCTCTCTAGGAGCACCAATCTCTTTTATCTCTCTGATTTACACAAATAATATTATTTATAAATTTAATTTTTGCATATAATTTTAAATAAAAATTAACATTTGTTACTGTTAATTCTACTGCTGTAAAGATGAAATGGCATCTGTAAAATGTATTTGCTGCTTGCTTGA